>CM076583.1:1222949472-1223085379 GCA_034641835.2 Pinus albicaulis | reverse complement strand
CATGGGGACATTTTGCGCCTTCCTGCTCCTGAGGCTTATCTTTATGTTCAAGGTTTACCGTACAACCAGGCTTACAACCCGCAGGGACAGCCTTTCCAAGGCCAACCCGCAGGCCAACCTGGCTATCAGTACGACCCATAGGGACAGCCCATTCAAGGCTACTCTGCGGGCCAGCAAGGGCCATTGTACAATCCGCAAGGACCACATTACAGTCCTGCTGGTCAACCTGCTCAGCCTCAGCCGAGGTATCAACCGGGACCAACCTATGGTCCTGGGGGGCAAATCCAGCCTTCTTTACCGATGCAACCACAGTATCCTGTTGTATCTAACATTGCATATCAGCCGGGACCACTCTATGGTTCTGCTTCAGGTCAAACTGGTTTCCAGCAAGCACCTGGTCCTGTTCTGCCACCAGGCCAACTGGTTCATCCGGTACAGCCCGGTGTCCCGCCTCCAGGCCAGCCGACCCATCCGGCACAACCTGGGGCTCACTTACAACCAGGTCAGCCTGCGCAACCAGCACCGCCTGGTCACCCGGGCCAGCCTGTTCATTCAGGCCAACCCCCTCATTTGGGTCAACCTGTTCATTCAGGGCAGCCCTCTCATTCCGTTCACTCTGCTCAACAGCCTATTCATTCAATGCCGCAGCCAAATCAACAGCTGCGCCCTACGTACCAGGCTCCGCAGGGTTCCACTTATCAGCAGCCTACTCATCCTCAGAGTGGTTATTATTCTCATGGTCAGTCTCAACCGAACTATAATCACTCTGGAGGCTCTCAGTATCATCCTCCTCCACCCGGTTCTACCTACGCTCAGCAGCCAAATCCAAACGCTGCTTATACGGGGCAGACACCTAATCAGGGCCCAAACCCTGGTTATCAAGCCCCGCACTATGGTTATCAGCAGCCAAATCAGTCTGGTTATACGAACTATGCCCCCTACGGTCAGAATCCTGCGGGACAGAACCCTTGGGGGCAGGGATATTCACAACCATCATGGAACGCAGGTACCGGACCTTATCCTGGGACTGGCATGGTAGTTAACCCTCCATTGCCGTTCCTGGCTACCTTGGATCTACCGGACGTTTCGAAGTTGACCAATGATCCGATTGCTCATAATCCATATTGGCCCCCGGTTCCGACCAAGATACCAGGAGACTGTCCCAAGTTTGAGGGCAAATCTGGAGAAGACCCCCAGGCGCATGTGATGACGTATCACCTCCGGTGCTCGTCTAACTCTTGGACTGACGATTCGGTTCGTTTGCGTCTTTTCCAGCGTACGTTAACACGAGCTGCTGCTAAGTGGTACATAGAGCTATCCCGTGGTATTTTTCAGGATTTCAACTCGTTAGCTATGGCTTTCCTCACGCATTTCCAGTTACCAGTCCGGTATGAGGCTGGGACGCACCTCCTGTCTTCTCTGAAGCAGGACTTGGCCACTCACATATCGGATCACATCCATGAGTGGCGGCGCCGTCGTCGACTGATCAAGTTTCACATACCTCATCAGATTTTGACTCACTGGTTCACCACCTCCTTTGTCAATAAAATCGCTCAGGATATTGCGATGGGAGCGTGTGTGACGGAGGAACAAGCTATCGCGCGTGCCCAGTACCTGGATCTTGTTTATTCACAATCTGGCACGCTTTATGACATCCTGCCTGATGCTCCACGGCCCGGAGCCACAAAGGCCCCGCCTACCCCTACGGTGGATGGTGTCATTGGTTCCGTTTCTCAAAATTCGAAGAAGTCTTCGAATAGGAAGCAGAAGGCTAATTCTTCCAACAATACCTCTGCTAATCCCGCCTCATCCGATTCTGGTAAAACCGCGGAGGTGAATGCCGTCCAGGCCAATCCTGCGGACAAATCCTCCAAGGGAAAAAAGAAGGGCAAAGGCAAATCAAGATCTGATGCCCCGAAACCGGAATCTAAATCTCGAACTGAGGATGGCTCCCAACGTAAGCCGAAATTCCCTTGCCTCATCTGTGAAGGTGACCATTACACTAAGGATTGTCCACGACGATCCGAAATTAGTCAACTTCTTAAAGGCTCAAAAGGAACTCCGACTGTTTTAAAAGAGCCATTTCCATCTCAGCAGACCCAGATGGTCGAACAGGGCTCATCATCTGCACCGTTTGGGTCTCAGGTTTTCATGATGAAGACTAATGCACCTATCACTATCGCTACGAGATCGAAGGATTACAATAGTCAGCAGCAGGCACCCGGGAAGGCAGTTGCAGATGGACCGCCTCCACATCAAATTGCTTTGGTCATTCAAGTCGGGATTAACGGTCTGAACGTTCATAGAGCCGTTGTAGATGAGGGTGCATCTACTTGCGTTATGTCCTCCGCTTGCTGGAAGGCCATTGGCTCTCCAGCCTTGTCATCGTCTCCCAATGCCCTTGAGGCATTTGATGGTCGGGAATCTAAACCCCTAGGAGTTCTCGAGAGTCTTGCGATCACATTACAGGGAACAAATGTCAACGTGGAAGTAGAAGTGGTTGACACTAAACTCAACTACAATATACTTCTTGGCCGCAGCTGGACCCATGCCATGCTCTGCGTGCCGTCTACTGTCTTTCGATTCATTAAGTTCCCCCATGAGGGCAAGATTGTCACGGTAGATCAGTTGTCGTTTTTCACCTCTAGCTCTGAGAACAACGTGCCATACGTGGATCAAATTCCGAATCCCCAAGACAGCATAGGACCTGGTCTTTTCAAGGACCCTGTTCTCATGGGTATATTCCCCGCACCGCCACCGAATACCGCTCAAGTCAACATGTTGTCCAGGACTGATGACCCCTGGCTTATTCCTACACCTGAGCAGGTATATGAGTTTGGAGAATCCATGCCTTTAACGCCAGTAGAGATCATCTACTGTGAGATTGTTGCCGCATCGGACCCTCCACCTCCTCAGCATGCTCCGATGAGCATGGCTCTCGACGTCTACTCACAATCCCCCTGGCTTGGTCAGGCTGATTCACCTGATCCTCTTAGAGAGACTTTTCCTTCAGATGAGGCTATCATTGAAACTATGTCTCTTGAGGAGCTACCCTGGGGCGATGGGCATCATCGCTCCTCGTTTATGCCTAGCTTGGGGGCAATGACTGACTGTCTAGAGCGTTATGCTACTCGGGTTCCTTCCCCTCCTCTTCAAACACCGATCTTGATGCACGAGGTATTTTCGGAGGGTAATCTGAGTAACATTACTCAAACTGTTCCAATCAACATCTCTGTTAAACCAGGGATTGTTGAGAACATTCATGTGGGTGTGACTTGTTCTCCCGAGGAGATTCAAGTCTATACGGAGCTTTTCAAAGAATTCATAGATGTTTTCGCATGGTCCTACGAGGAAATGCCGGGAATTGATCCTAGTATTGTCGTACACGAGATTCCAACCTACCCAGGTGCGAAACCCGTGCGCCAACGCTTACGTCCCATGCATCCTCGGAAAGCCGCCGCCATCAAGGCAGAAGTTGAAAAAATTCTGAACGCGGGTTTTATTTATCCTATCCCCCTTACAGAATGGGTGTCCAATATCGTCCCTGTTGATAAAAAGCAGGGTACAATTCGAGTCTGTGTGGATTATCGCGATATCAATCGTGCCTGTCCCAAGGATAATTATCCCACTCCGTTTATCGACCAGATCATCGACGATTGTGCCGGGAGTGAGATCTATTCCTTAATGGACGGTTTCTCAGGCTATAACCAAATCAATATTGCTCCTGAGGATCAACATAAGACCACATTCATCTGTCCGTGGGGCACTTTCGCGTACAAAAAACTCCCGTTCGGCTTAAAAAACGCTGGCGCCACGTTCCAGCGCGCGATGTCCTATGCTTTTCATGATATTCGCCATATCGTCCAGCCTTATCTGGACGACTTGCCAGCCCATTCGGGTAAGCGAGAGGACCATCCTGAGCATCTCCGCCAGATATTCCTTCGTTGCAGACGCTACAACATCAGGCTCAATCCTCATAAGTGCGTCTTCTGCGTTGATTCTGGCCGTCTCTTGGGCTTTATAGTCTCGAAAGACGGAATTCGCCTTGACCCCCTTAAGGTTGAGGCCATCATAAATCTCCCATCACCCTCCTCCCTGTATCAGTTACAGAGTCTACAAGGGAAAGCGAATTTTCTTAGGCGCTTTATCCCGAATTATGCCGAGGTGGCCAAAGGATTCACTCATTTGTTAAAGCAGAATGTTCCCTTTCACTGGGACGAAATCGCTCAGGAATCCTTTGAGAAGCTGAAGACATTGCTAGTCAATGCTCCGTTGCTTCGTCCTCCGGACTACCACCGCGACTTTACTTTGTATCTAGCCGCCGCATTAAGCACCATCGCCATGGTTTTGGTGCAGGATGACGAGAACGGTGACGAACATGTCGTTTATTACCTATCTCGGAACCTTCTCGACCCAGAAACGCGTTATGCACATGTCGAGAAGTTGGCCTTAGCAGCAGTACATGCCGTACAACGCTTTCGCCATTACATCCTTTTGCACACGATAACAGTGGTTTCAGACTGCAACCCTATGACGTATATTCTTTCTAGACAATTACTAGGGGGCAAGTACTCCAAATGGATCGTCATCCTGCAGGAGTTTGACTTGGAGTTCACCACCGCCAAGTCAACTAAATCACTGGTCTTCGCGGATTTGATATGTTCTCTCGCTACAGACTCTGTTCCTTCACACTCAGAAGATCATATACCGGACGAAACGCTGTTTCTTATTGATACTCGTGATCCTTGGTACGGTGACAGCATAGTGTATCTTCAGACCGCGACATTTCGGTCTGAGTTGGATAAAACTGCCCGCCGTCGGATTCGGCACTAGTCCCAACCCTACCGTATCGTAGGAGATACCTTATATCGTATTGGAGTAGATTCGGTGCTCCGATGATGCCTTACCTTGGAAGAGGCTGAGAAAGTCTTGAATGACTGCCACAGTGGCGCCTGTGGCGGACATATGTCCGGATATGCTACTGCCCAGAAGATTCTGAGGGCAGGATATTTCTGGCCTTCCATATTCAAGGATTGTATCACTGCAGTCCGTAAATGTCATCCGTGCCAGATTTTTCAGCGCAAGATGCGCGCGCCGCCATTTCCTTTGCATCCCGTTATTACCGTCGGCCCTTTTGCGAAATGGGGCGTGGATTTTATGACGTGTAACCCTCACTCGGCCGGGGGGCATGCGTATATCATTGTCGCCATCGACTACTTCACTAAGTGGGCCGAGGCGATGCCTACACTAGCTGCTGACGGGAAAACGGCTGCTTCATTTATATTCAACCACGTTATTGCACGATTCGGGGTTCCTCAAGCCATCGTCACTGATCATGGTACTCATTTCCGTGATTACATGATGACGGAGCTGACTTCAGAGTTGGGCTTGCGTCACGACAGCTCAACACCATACTACCCTCAAGCGAATGGTCAGGTTGAAGCGGTGAACAAGGTTTTGGTCACCATGCTTCAGCGAACGGTTGGGATTCATAAATCCAGTTGGCATCTCCAACTGTTCTCAGCTCTCTGGGCATACCGAACATTTGCTAAGAGTGCAACCGGGTTCACACCATTCCAATTGGTGTACGGTCTGGAAGCTACTCTTCCGGTTGAATGTGAAATTCCTTCGCTTAAATTAGCCGTAGAGCTCTTACCGGATACCTCCCCTGAGGAAGAACGTCTTCTGTATCTCGAACGATTGGATGAAACCCGTCGATTAGCTGCTTTCATCATCGAAGCACAAAAGAAGAGGGTCAAAACTCATTTTGATCAAACTGTTTCTCCCCGTTCTTTCATTGAAGGAGACCTCGTTCTCTTGTACGATCAGGCACATGATAAGCTTGGAGCCGGTAAACTCCAGCCTATGTGGCACGGTCCCTATATAGTAAAACACGTTTTGAAAAATGGGGCCTACGAGCTTATAGATTACGAAGGAGTTCCGCTGGCGCAGCCCAGGAATGGGCTGTACCTTAAAAAATACTACGCCTGAAGTGAGTTCTTGGTGTGGTGTGTATACATAGGTGTGTGATTTTCATTTGTGTGCATAGTGTGGTGTGCTTTGTAAACATCTTTCTGCTGATCGGGTCTTCCTGGTTGTGCAGATGTCTATTCATCCATTTGTTGGTTTCGCGGATGGTGCCTCCCGCAGTACCAGGAATCTATCTTCCGCAGCCTGGGTAATCTACGATCCTGCTGGTGAGTTGATTGACCTGCAAGGTGTGTGTTTAGGACGTACCACGAACAATATCGCAGAATATAGCGCCGTGTTGGAATTATTAACCGAGGCAGTAAACCTTGGTATCCGTGAATTGCTCGTGTACCTAGATTCACAACTTGTAGTGTTACAGCTGAACGGACACTATTCGGTAAGGAACCCGTCCATCTTACGTCTGTATTTGCGTATTCGATTACTGGAAAGGAATTTTGACTACATTACATATCATCATATACCCAGACATTTGAATACATTAACAGATGCAGTAGCAAATTTGGTATTAGACAGGCATTTGCGCAATTTATAATCATCATCACATGTAAAGAAAGACTCATCCAGAAATAGATATGTATATATATAGATATCGAAATGTTTACATAGAGTGTGTCACATAAAACTCAAAAATATACATAATTGTCTTAATACATCCTGAGACATTGTGTCTCTCAAAAAATAGGTGTGGCTAAATCCTAGAGACTAATCCGCATGGTGCTCATGATAGCACGTCACTGCACGCACTAGGCGCCTCAGGATTCGGTGGATCCGGTTCGGAACTCCCACCGTATGGCGCTGGTATGCCATCGGTACATCCGATAGTCGGGCATAGTCTGGGATCCCATGGGCAATCCCCTCGAGGTTCTGGATCAGGTCCTCTCCTCCGGTGCCTTCCCCCTGGATCTCAGGGGCGAGTTGTGTCCTCCGGGAGATGGGAGACATCCCGGCTGGTCTCTCAGGTCCTACATCTGCATGCATATATAATTGTGTCAAGACAAATGTGTATTAACAAAAAAAAACATATAAACATAAAATCAAAAATATGAGGTCTTACCCAGCTCCTCGTCCCAGTCGTCTCCTTCTGGTAGTGGGAGATCTGGGTCCTCGGTAAAGTCAGTTCCCGAATAGGGCCAATCTTCCACGACGATCAGTTGGCGCCGTAGCCACCTAAAGAACTCTGGCCTCCAGGACATCTGTTGGCCACCTCTAGATCTGGGCATCAGTGCTGCCCAGCGAGCCATTCGTGGCTCTCGTGGTATCGGACTCGCCACTGCGGCCCCTTGGCCCTGGAAGATTGGTATGCGTTCCAGAATGAACGATACCAAGATGGAACCATACCCGAACTGTTTCAGTTTCCCTTGTTTGCACTTTGTGAGTTGTCTTTTCATATTGATGGTTACTGCTTCTGCCCAGTTGAACAGTAGGGGACCCATGCATTCTGAGGCCAACAGGAGTTGGGTCTTCGTGGCCTCGTGCGGAGCCTGCGATCCAGCAGCCCGCGTAATGGTGTGGAGAACTACTCTCAGTGCTAGATCAGGGATGGTGGAGATGTATACCTTCTTGCTTCCTGATCCTGTTTGTGCCCCTCGGCACACCCGCGCCATTACCTGCTCCATCTTTTCCCCGGATGGTCTGCTCCCAGTCAGTACAGGGATTGGACCTCTGCGGGACAATCCAGTAATGAAATAAATGTCAGTGACCTCCAATTCTAACACCTGGTCTCGTAGCCTGAACACTTGTTCATTTTCATCCCAGATGCTGATTAGATATTGGAGGAGCTCAGGCTGAGCTCGTAAACATGGCGTGAGGAAGAACTTTTTCAATCCACAGTCTCTAAGAGCATTCATGCAAGCTTGGCTTTGCATGGCCTCTTCATCCTCATCTCCGTGCTCTCGTTCCTTCCATTCGATTGCCATTTTGAGTGGTTATCTGCATTCATATGGTCAAAAACCCCTGATTAGATCTTTGGTGAGCTTCAAAATTCCAAGAAATTTGGTGTAAATACTGGAATTTTAGGCGGAAAATTGGACTCGGCCGCTGGCGCGGCTGTTTTGCTAACAGTTGCGCCATGTGGCGCGAGCCTTTTAGTAAAAAGAGCTCAGTGGCGCGGGTCCGTGCCCGATACCCGCGCCACTGGGCCCGGCCCTAAAATTTTAAAAGTGGCCACACAAAGTTGATTTTTAAGGGGAAATCATTAAAAAATGTATAGAAATGAAGAGCTAAGGAGCGCCTATTACCTGTGACAGACGAGAAGCTGAATGGTTGCATGGATTGGTCGCAATCACCGTCAGAAGATTCTGTTCCAAAAGGACCACTGTTGCTTTCCACAAGGTAAATAGTAAAAAGTAATTTCATTTTTTACCAATTAGACATATTTATAACTTTTTCAACGTTAAATGAGCTTTAAAAGTTATTTTTATCAAATATTTTCCGAAAATGGATTTTACGCTTGTTTGGTATGTGCAACAGCAGGTTTTTACGACTTAAAGAGATGGACACGAGTTGTATTTTATACTTTTTTGGACTCGGTAAATACACGAAAAAGTCACTCTGGAGTCATCTTTCAGCTCTTTTCTGACTCTCTAAATATGAAAAGATCGCCGAGGCCCTTGTCGTTTTGATCTCGTTAAAATGGACACGAATCGACATTCACCCAGTATAAGTTTAACCCTTTTTCGGGTTGGGCTGGATCGATTACGAAAAAGGAATACCCTAGCCTATCGCGACTAGGAGGTTTTCCCGGATATTGTTTTCTACCTTTTCGGATCTGGGAAACTATTTACGAAAAGGGACCTGTGGAGTTTTCTTTTCAGTTGTCTTTTCAAACTCTCTAAACATGAAAAGACGCCGAGTTCTTCCTTTGTCAGACTCGTTAAACCCTGATGACATCTGATATAGTCGAAATGACGTTCTCCGAGTTTCTCCTTCCTGGGACTCGTTAAATGCACCAGGATGAATTCGCCCGAAGGGCGAACTTATATTACAAGCATATGATATCCCCTTCAAGCTTGTTTTCAAAAATAATTGGGGTACTCACCAGAAATGGTGGGGGAAAAATGGAACCATCATCGTTGTCGTCGGCAGTATGTCGCTCTTGAACATGGCACTTGTCTGCATCCGTGTCGGGTTGGGGACATCTCATCTCGTTGCTTCACTTTGCTTCCATGGGTTTGGGTAATATTTTTTGACCTCTCATCTGTTCACTGCCTCGTCACCATGACCTCTGATCCGTTGATGTCAAATATTGCCAAGTCCACTGTCGTGCCGTTCATATGTTCAAGAGAAGTTGACCTCTGCAAATATCAACCTTCCTCTGTTTCTCACGCAATCCTGATTCACAACAAAACATTATGTTCCTTCCGTCCATGTCGATGATGGGGAATCATCATGGCCCACTCCTTGATCAAGGTCACCTGTCACATCAATCCATTTTCCAGAAGTTGGCTCCATAGACTCCTTATGGCACTGGATTCCGCATGCCTCATCATGTGCTCCGCGTATTCGACGAGAGGTTTACATCATTGGCCTCCGATCGAGTGATTCTATCGGTGTTCGATCAGTTCATTTATTCGCACGTCGTAGATTGTACCTGTAGTACCTTGGGGACCATTGTCATTATTGGTGGTTTCTCTCGCGTCGGTTAACAGCTTTCATCATTGGCTGGCAATCCGACGATGTTCTTGCATGTTCGACTTCAGCTCACGTATTCACATGCACGGACTTGTACTTTGTTGGGTCGAGATGGAGCGCAAGACCCTGGATTGTGTCTGTTGTAATCCAGGCTGCGACTGTGGATTATTATCATTATGTATATGACTCATTTATTGGATGGCTGCGACCATACCCGAGTCTATTTATTTGATCCTCGCTGGATGGCTGCGCCGATACCCTGGATCCGGATTATAGTGTACTCTGTTTCGGATGGCTGCGCCCATACCACATATACATCATGTACTTGAGATATCAGTTGTATTTTTCTGCGCAGGTTTTTCGACGGCGGGCCTTCAGTTGAACATGTTCTCATAAAGCATTTCACCCCTCTCTCTCTCGCCTCATACTTGTAACTGCTATACGTAATTTGTCACCGTCTCTTACCATTTCCCACCCCGCACAATGGAGGACCCATTCTCGTGACCTCGTGAACATTATCATGCCTTGAAAACATCATCAATGATCCTCTCGAATAAATTAAGGTTCCTCTCGAACATGAGCTTTACTTGCCCTTGAGACATCTCCTTGCAAAAGTCATGAAAAACAACCCTTTTGGCATTGGCGCGGGCAGTCAGTTCAGCACTCGCGCCAATGGAGAAATTACTGCAAAGGGGTCGTGCCACTTGGCGCTCTGTCATAGAGCCGTAGTCGCGCCACCCAATTTGGGAGTTGTTTTTTAAATAAATATGGCGGAAGTTGAGTTCTAACAAATTCACAAACCATCACCTATCTTGAGTTGGGAGGTTGGCTGTAGGAGTTCTATGGAGGGAAGTGGTTTTGCCACATCCCATGGAACCTTCCTTGTTGATAGGGCCAATCCCATAATAATAGGGATCCCAACTCCTCCTTCCCCATCTATAAAAGCTTGCTCAAATCAATAGCAAGCTAGTCTTGAAGTGCCTAAGCTCTGAATCTCCATATTCCCAAGAGCCTTGTGTTGTAAAGCACCTCTCTTTCCCTTAAGGCTGACTCATAAGGAGACCATTGTCATGAGACTCGAGAGGTTTTCCCTTTCCTTGGCAAGCTTTACAGATGTGGACGACCGGACCTGTCCGAAGGAGATCGCGATACCGTAACTTGCTGTAATCTTCTCTTCATTGCTATTTAATAGATGATCACATTGTGGTTCACTCCCAGTTTGTCATGTTACGAGTAATGTCCTTTTCCGATCGATGTTTAGTTACGCATGTCAAGGTTTCTCATGTTTGAGATCTGCTCGGCTTTTCTATGTGCAGGTGTTCATCCGCGGAGATCGTGGAGGGATTGTGATCTGCCGAGGCTGAGGAACGGGGACGCTTCTTCTTCAGATCCTAGCGTTGGAATTCAGGTAGGCTTCTATTCCAGCCTTTTCATTCGCAGTGTCCAAACCTCTTCATCATTCTTCCATTCATCCCTTGCTTCGGTTATCCACTCAAGTTGGATAATCGAAATGACACAAAGAAATGATTCCACATCCTCATCCTTTCTTGAGAGTGCATATGCAACAACATTTTTCTTGACTTTTTTGTAGATTATTTCAAAGTCACAACCCAACATATTTGTGACCCATTTTTTATGCTCTTATGAAGATAATATGTTTTCCAAAAAGTATCTAATACTATTATGATCTATTTTTACCTTGAAGTGTCTTCCGATTAGGTAAAGTCGCCATTGCTTTAGTGCATGTAGTATTGCCAACATTTCCTTCTCATAAATAGGTTTCTGTAAATAATTTCCTTTGATTGGATGAATTTAAAAAGAAATGGGTCTTCCCTCTTGCATTAAAACCACACCTATTCCATTTCCCGAGGCATCACATTCCTCAAAAAAGGTTTTTATGAAGTCTAGCGTAGTTAAGAACTGTGCTTGGCACATTGCCTCTTTAAGATGTTCAAAGGCCTTAGTTTCTTCTGGAGTCCAAGAAAATGCATATTTCTTCAGTAATGATGTTAGAGGTGCCGATATTCTCCCATAATTATTAACAAACTTGCGATAATACCCCGTTAACCAGAAAAATCCTTGAAGATGCTTTATGGTTGTGGGGATTTTCCATTCCTTAATGGATTTAATCTTGTTAGGGTCTACCTTAACACCCTCATGAGATACAATATGACCCAAATATTCCACCTCCTATACTCTAAAGAAACATTTTTAGGTTTTTTCATATAATTCTTTATCCTCTAATATTTTGAGCACCATGTCAACATGTTGAACATGATCCTTCGAAGACTTTCTATAGATTAGTATATCATCAAAAAATACTAACAAAAATTTTCTAAGGAGTGGTTTGAAAATGGAATTCATCAAACCTTGAAATGTGAAAGGTGCATTAGTAAGGCCAAAGGGCATGACCAAAAAATCATAATTACCCTCATGAGTTCTGAATGTTGTTTTCAGAATGTCTTTAGTCTTCATTCTAATTTGATGATATCGAGAACGAAGATACAACTTGGTGAAGTAAATTTCTCCATGCAATTCATCCAATAATTCATCAATGACGACGATGGGAGATTTATATTTAATAGTGAGCTTGTTGAGCTTCCTATAATTTGGAAACATACACCATGATCCATCCTTCTTATGCACTAACACTACTGGATCAGAGAAATAACTTTGACTAGGTTGAATTATACTAGCCTCTAGCATTTCTACAACAATCCGTTCAATCTCACTCTTTTGGGCATAAGGATATCTGTAAGGCATGATGTTTGGAGGAATAATTTCTGTATTCAAATGAATAGCATGATCATGATCATGAATAAGTGGGAGTCCTTTGGGAGTTTCAAACACCTTGGAGTGATTGTCCAAGAATTTTTGGAAATATGGAGAAATAGATGATTTTGATGTTTGAACCTCTAGTGAGCATAATTGTACAATTACGCCTCATTGTTATTTATTCAAAATATTTTTCATGACATTAGAGCTGATTATATTTCTAGGATTCCCTGTGATACCTCGTAATCAACTTCCTTTCCTTCCCAAAAAAATTTCAAGAAAATTTCTTGAAATTAAAAGCTATCGTCCCCAAAGATTTTAACCATTGGAATCCTAGTACAACATCATCACCACCCATTGGAGTGGAGAGCATTGGACTATTCAACACATATTCTCCCATATTTATCTTGATATTATGGAACTTTCCAGAGCAATTTATAGTTCCTCCATTTGCAACCATCACTTGACATTCTGGTGCTAGGTATAGGAAGCAATTCAATTCCTTGGATACCTTACAATGAATAAAATTATGGGTACTACCCGAATCAATCAGCACTATTACATTTTTATTCTTGATATTTCCTTCTATCTTGAGAGTTTGAGTGGTAATCCCTGCCAATGCATTGCAAGATATGGCCGGATTCATTTCTTCTTTCTCTAGGGTTGGTTCCTCGTGTATATCCTCTTCTTTTGAATTTTCTTGTTTATTTTTTTCCTCCTCTTCACAATCCATGTAAAATAATTTCTTCTCATAACACTTATGACCTTTATTGTATTTGCTATCAGAACTGTAGCAAAGCCCTTTTTCTCTTTTTTTCTTCCAATTATTGTGTTTCAACCTTGTAGGTTGTGGAAGTATAGGTGTAGAAACACTTCCATGTTTATAGTTGTGAGTGGTAGGCTTCCTTGTTGCCATAATTTTTCTTTCAATTTTTCTTGCCAACCTGAATGCCTTCTCCAATGAATCCGAGGTTCCCAAAGACGAACCTCATGTTGGATGTTATCCTTTAAACTACCTATGAAGACATCAATCCTGTGTTCCTCTGGAATATCAATTACCCTTATATTCAATTTTTTGAAGTCCTCAATATGTTGCACCATTCAACCCTTTTGTTTGAGATTTATCAATTGGCTAAAGAAGGTGTTTCTCTTTGTATCCTCATAATGTGCTATCATTTCGTCTGTAGAAATTGGCCAAGTGAATTTTTTTTACGAGAGCAAAGCCGTCGATACCATACAAATGTATCGGGTTCTAAATAAAAAGTTTCAGTGCATACCTTTTGTGTGTTTTTCACATTATGGAGATCAAAATATTGCTCCATCTGTAGTATCCATGTTACGTGATCCTTTCCATCAAAATTCATCATATCGATCTTTGGAATATGTTAGGTCTTCAATCCAACATTAGAGTTTATGAAATCATGATTAACATTTATTTTTTTCTCATCATGAGTTTCCTCTACTACCTTTTCTCCATTAGGAATCTTTTCTTGTAGCAACTTTCTTAAACCTGCCTTCAAACCTTCCATGTATTTGTTCAAATCTTCCATGTTTCCTTTCAGTTCTGATTCTATACCTTCCATGCCATTCTTCAACCCATTCATGTATTATTTTCCACCATTCATGTCACCTTTTAGTTCTTCTTGGTTGCTCTTTGTGAGAGCGAAATTTGTTGCACTTGGTCTTGTAATTTTGATATATCATGCTGCACTTCTCCCTCTTCATGTGTCATAGTATAGTTTTCCGAGGGCTTAATTTGTGTGAAATTATTTTTGGGAGGCATTTTAGAACCCAATATTGATATCAATGCTTCAATTTTCCCTTGGAATAACTTCAAACTGATTTTTCAAACAAAATTTATGCAATTTTAAAATAATTTTACACACATTTTTCTTTCTTTTGAGGAGCTCGATATTGAAACTGATGTATCTATGTGATTTTGGATCCAAAATATTTGAAATTTAGTCCTATAGTATCCCTCTGAGTCTTCTTTCTAATGCCCCAACTCTGACCTAATTTGGATTATTCAAGATAACGTTATGCTCGATCTTCCACAATGACATAATTATGGATTGGTTCAGTAGAGCAAACTTGTACGCCATGAAACGTGTCACTGTTTTGACCTTTTGATCCGAATTTATGCAGGAAAAAAACAACATACACATATAACCATAAATACAAAGATGAAATGGAAATAACACATCATTTCATTAATATCAAAGAACTGAAATTTGTTTACAAAAATAATGGAAATAAACTAGCTAGGGCGTTGGTAGCTTATCTCTGAGAAGAGATGTGGTGGCTACAGGCCTTTGAAATCTGTGTTAAAATGAGGCTATAAGTCTTATATATTATTGAGAAACAATGGAAAACCCTAAACATCCAAAAACCTAACCCTAGGAGATGAAACACCAGACTATGGGCCCCGTCGGGGTAAATTGGTACATCAATTTCTCAAGGTCGTAACTTTGGCATACTATCTCTGTTTGACGCACATGATACATCGTTAGGAAGATCTATCTGAGGAATACAACTAATAATAGTCAATATTGAGTCTGGAAGACTCATTTTTTCCTAAAGGTTGCATGCCCAAAAAAACGTCGTTTAGGGCCCCAAAATGGCTCCAGAAGTCTAGGACTCGAAAAAATGCCAAAAATAGTAAATTGTGCTACAATTAAGGAAACA
The DNA here is from genome assembly GCA_034641835.2 of Pinus albicaulis. NCBI lineage: Eukaryota > Viridiplantae > Streptophyta > Pinopsida > Pinales > Pinaceae > Pinus > Pinus albicaulis. The sequence continues at coordinate 1,223,070,298 of CM076583.1, read as the reverse complement.
TAAAAAATAAAAGAAAAAATGGTTGGGATCCAAGTGGAATAGGCGGGTGGCCACCAATATCCACCTGGATCATTCCTCCCCCCTTAGGAAGCAATGGTACCCATTGCATTTATTTCCCCCATTGCGGTGAAGGAGTTAACCTACTTTGACAACTCGATATAGCTAGATCCTCTAGTGGCAGGTGTTCTTGATCTGTGTGTCCATAATCCGATAAGTTGTGGATTTTTCCATGCAGTCTGGGTTTAACTCCGTTGGTGTGATTTGTTCTGCCATGTCGAATGTGTCTAGCAGAGGTGGAAAGTATGGCCGAAGTCGGTCCACATGGAACACTGTGTGCATACCAAGGAATGGTGGAATACTGATCTCAAAGGAATCGTCCCCTACAACCTTAGTGATGGTGTATGGCCCATATCGGAGCGGACAAAGCTTGTAGTGGGGTCCATCGAGGTACTCCTTCTGCAAATGTAGTCACACTTTGTCGCCCACCTGGAAGTTGGGTGGCACTCGATGTTGATCATCTCGCTACTTGTACTTAGCATTGGCTCTGTCCAATATGTCATGAACCTATTGGAGGATGTGCTGAATGCACTCAATGAAGCTGTTCGCCTTCGAAACTTCAGAATGGACATGGGCCGAATTGGCCTGAGTAGTTGCAAATGGCACGACTACGTCAATGGGACATAGTGGATGGAATCCCAAGCCCACCTGAAAGGGGATGTGGTCGGTTGAGCTATGGAGGGCGCGGTTATAGCTATGTTGTACATAGGGGAGGCTATCATCCCATGTGCGTGGATGGTTTGAGTTGTACATGCACAGAATGTGTACAATCATCCTGTTGATGACCTTTGTCTGGCCATCCATTTGGGGACGGAAAGCTGTGGATTTGGTGAGCTTGGTGTCCAACATTGACTAGAGGCTGGACCAAAATGTATTGAAGAACCTGCTGTCCCGATCTGAGATGATGGACTGTGGGATCCCAAAGTGTACTTGTTAGGGTCCTATAATAATAGGATTCATAATTTTGAATTGACTATGATTAGTCGTGTAATATGTACATACTTTGATTTCTGCAAAGTTGTTTTCCCATATTAAAAATAAAAAAATGTAAAGAGGGTAAAGTCCTAAAAGAAAGATCAAAGGACTAAAAGAAAAAAGATAAAAAAAGAATATAAAATATGAACACCAAACAAAAAAGAGATAAAATAGATCCTGAAAGTAATGCAAATTCAAATGCCACTACTTTTTAATTTATCTTGCAAAATAAAGATTGTGTGCAACTTGTCAAAAATGCCACAATCCATGAAAGTCAAAAGGCTTAATCTAGATCTTTCATGCTTTAAATTTCATGTTGATAGATAGAGAATAAAGATCTAGCCAAATTGTTTAAGCTTGGCAGATCAGTAGTTAGGTAGGGAATAATAAATGAGCTCAACAATTTAATTTGAGCCATTGGAAGTAATAAGGTTAGAATTAGATAGTTTGCTTATTTAAAATAAAAATAAAAGAGGGTCTGCAAGCTCAAATGTACCCACATAAATGAAGAAAAAAAATTAGGGTAGATGATGGGTAGGCATAAGTAGTTTTCACAAGGCATGGATAGCAGAAAATGATCATTTCATATTACTAACATCCTTCAAATTCATTTCCCTTGTAAAAATACCCCTTTCCCTTCATTTTAACCCTTCCCCTTACTTCACTCATTTTTGTAGAAATTTATTAATAATGATAGTATTACTGGATTCTCCTGATCTAACAAATTAATCTTATGTTAAATACAAAATCCTTCCACTTAATTCTTTGAAAAAATTAAATCGCCAATTGCAAAACATATGAAGAAAATCAATCACACATAAAAACAATTGTTTAACGGGAAATCTTAAAGCTAAAAACCCCAACTATCATATATTATGTATATCAATGGAATCATGTAACATTCTCATACAAAGCTTAGTACATCAAGCTCTTAGTACAATATAGAATCGTCACACATTGGCATGCAGAAATTTTCATATCTATGCACCAATTTCTTGCCTCCTGACAGCCTGCCTCCACTGCGCAATCCCTGCTGAAGAAGACCTCTGAATGAATTCGAATTGGCCTTTCCTTGACTGCGAAATCCTCATTGGCATCTCCAATGTATGTCAGATGCATTGAATGCATCACTATAGTCACAACAGATAGTCTATCTCACCCTTTCACCTATCTCTCCACTGGGTCTCCACTGGATCTGACATGCAAGTAGTTAATTGTTGTATTTGTTCAGTTTCAAGTGAGTTATTAGTTATGAATTAATTAACTAATTAATTCATTAAACTATCACTAGTGTATCTTCAGTTAGAAACTAGATACAACTAGCACAACTGAGTTTAACTCACTTAATTGAGTTAAACTAAATAACAACTCCCATAACTACTCTTCCAACTCTGTCACAACTCTGCCACTTCAGTTCTAACTGAGTCCTCTATGCATGAGTCACCAACTACCATAGGAATTGCGTAATTCCTTTAGCCCACTGATTTGCCAAATTTTTTCACTGAAATACAGTGCTCCAAGAGAATAACTTGATATTTATTGTCAGATTATTATTAAGGGCTAATAATAATCGGCATGCATCTATTTTTAGATTGATGATATATAAATAGAATTCACCAATATTATAAAAAGTAATATAATTTATTTTTCACATTTGACCAACCATCTACAAATAGCATCCTGCAACTTATAGAATATGCTCACCATGTCTAAAAATAGACATACACCTAAAAATAGCCTGCGGGCTCCACTTGGTGAAAGTGCTTAATTTTCACTAAGCTCATCATCTTGTTGAATCTCAACACTCCCTCTCAACAAGATAGGGATTATCATTCACCCTGATCCTGCCTCTATGGTATTCGAATTTTCTCCTGCTCAGCGCCTTCGTCAGAATATCTGCATCCTGATCTTCCGTAGGAATGTACTGAAGCAACATGATCTTCCACTGCACACAATATATGATATGATGATACCGAATATCTATATGCTTAGATCTATCATGAAACACATGATTAATTGAGAGTTTAATGCAACTCTAATTATCACAATGTATCACTGTAGGATCTAAATGAGAACTGAACAAATCGACCAGGATCTTCCTTATCCATATAGCCTCACATGCAGCTTGACTTGCTACGATGTATTCTGCTTCCGCTGAACTGAGTGCCACGGATCTTTGTTTCCTGTTGTACCAAGAAAATGCTGTAGATCCGATACTAAAAACCCCTCCTGATGTGCTCTTTCTGTTCGTTGGGCTACCTGCCCAATCTGCATCCATGAAGCCATGCAACTTCACCTCGTCCGTCTGTCTGTACCATAAAGCAATACTCAAATGTGCCCTTGAGATACCTCAGGACATGCTTTCCTACCTTCCAAAAGAGCTTGGTAGGCTTAACCATCGCTTGAATAAGCTGGTTCACCGCATAGCATATGTCTGGTCTTGTATTAACTAAATACATGAGCGAACACACCAACTGTCGATAAACAGTGGCATCCACTACCTTTTTCGATGTAGCATCCTCTTTCCTCCAATTTCCCAGAAGAGGAGTATCCATGGGCTTGCAGTCCTCCATGTGAAACTTACCAAGTATCTCCCAAGCATACTTGCCTTGAGACACAAATAGTTCACCTTCTCGCTGCCATATTTCCAATCCAAGGAAATAATGAAGGAGGCCCAAATCCTTCATCTCAAACTCCTTTGCAATATCTGCCTTGCATGAGTGTATCAACTACTCATCACCCGTTAGTATTAAATCATCACCATAAAGAAAAATGATTAAAAGCTTACCCTCCACCACAATTTGGTATAGGTTTTCATCCGCCTCATTCTTGGTGAAGCCAAGTCCGGTGAAATAGCTACCGATCCATGTGTACCAAGAAAGTGGTGCTTGCTTCATCCCATACAATGATATTTTGAGTCTGCACACACGCAACTCGCTGATGAAGATCTCAAATCCTTCAGGCTGCTCAATGTACACCTCTTCCTCAATGATCCCATTAAGGAACGCAGTCTTCACATCCATCTAATGAATGTGCCAACCCGTCTGTGCTGAAAGAGAAAGGATGGTCCTTATGGAAGAATACTGTGAGACAGGTGCAAAGGTTTCCTCATAATTAATCCCCTCGATCTGTGAGAAGCCCCGGGCAACAAATCTTGCCTTATACTTCTCGACGCTCCCATCAGCAACTTGCTTTACCTTGTAGATCCATCTCGAACCTACTGCTGATTTACCCATCGGCCTTGGAACAATCTCCCAAGCACGGTTTCTAACAATGGAGTCATACTCCTCCACCATGGCATCTACTCATGTGGGCTCCTGTGCTACTTCTTCAAAAGAAGATGGCTCTGTCACAATAAACTTGCTCATAAGAGCCATGTATCCAGTAAATCGGTCATGTGATTGTCTCTGTCTACGCTGTGATGTAGGGACTCCTACATTTTATGCTGCATCAAGCTTCAGTCTCTCATCTTCTGTGGTATGCTTTCTGCCTGTTATGATGTTTGGTTCTGCATGAGTGGATTCCTCCACTCCATGAATCTCCTCCTGTGGCTGATCCACATCTAGAGGCTCATCTTTGGGAACAAGTAGCTCCTCCTCTACATGCAAGTGTAGCTCCCTCTCAAGTGACAACTTCATGGCTTTCACCTCATTGAATTTTATATCCCGTCGCACCATAGTCATTCGACTATTTGGAAAATACACACGATAATTATGGGGTGTTTCTGTGTATTCCACAAATATCCCAACTTCTGCAGTCGGCTCCAGCTTCTTCCTGGAATCCTTTGTCACATTAATGTAAACAGATGAGCCAAAAATCTTCAAATGAGAAATATCAGGCTTCTTACCAGTAAAATATTCTTCAGGTGTACTCATGCCAAGTACTCTATGAGGAAAACGGTTTTTCACATAAACCATAGTGTTGCATGCTTCTGCCCAAAAGTGGATCGGTAGGCCCTGGTCATGCAACATAGTTCGTGCAGCACCCATGATCGTTCTGTTCTTCCTCTCTGCGACCCAATTCTATTGTGGGTTATGAGGCACTATGAGCTCTCTTTAAATTCCTTATTTTCTACAGAAGTGTTTGAATTCGTTCAAGATATATTCACCACCATTATCGCTCCACAGAGCCTTCACTTGCTTCTCCAACTCCTTCTCCACTAATGCTTTAAACTCACATAAATTTGAGAATGTTTCTCTCTTCTTCTGCATGAAGAAGATCCAGCATCTACGAGAATATTCATCAACAAAAGTAACATAATACCTATGTTTTGTTGTTGAAGCAATCGAGAAAGGTCCACACACATCTGTGTGAATTATCTCCAGGATCACCGAAGCACGGTTCTCCTTCTCATGAAAGGTGGTCTTCACAAAATTACCCATAGTACATCCCTTGCACTGATCTGACTGTGCAAGAGTACCCTTGGGAAGTCTAGTAGAAATATACTGCAAAATCTTCAAGGCACCATGGTGAAGATGGCCTAATCTCCTGTGCCATAATTTTCCCTCATCCTGGCTCACTTCTTCTTCTACTTTGCCCATCATTGCAGCGCAGCCATCTACCTCCATCTTGTAGAGATTCTTAACTCAAATCCCTATCCTCTTGGTTTGACCCATTGTTTTATATCACATGAAAGCTTTTCCCTCACTGAAAACAACGTCATAACCTCTGTCCTCCAACATTGCGACCGAGACCAAGTTCTTCTTCAGACCTGGAACATGCATAACATATTTCAACAAAAATGGTTTACTTGACTCCCTCTCAAAGGTAATGGTTCCAATGTCGATCGCACTGTATCTACCATCGTCGCCCATCTCTATATGCATTTGGAGATCCTTCTCCTCCAAGTCGCTAAACAACTCCTTGTCTCCCGTCATATCGAAGGAAGCACCAATATCAAGATACCACACCAATCCCATTGCACTTGAAACCAAGCATGCGATCAAAGAGAAATCAAGTTCAAATTTCAAGGCTAAGGCCTCACCAGCTGCAGCACCAAAAACCTTCTTGTTCTTCTTTTTCTCTGGGAAGTTAGTGGCGAGATGCCCATATTCGTGATGGTGAAAACCCTTCACCTTGGACAAATCCAGCTTCTTGCCTTTAGCCTCAAATTTTGGATGGGATTTATTCCCCTTCCCTTTCCTTGCTTTGGCAGCCAAAGCACAATTCTCTTCATCATCATTCTTTGATGAAGAGCCATCCCTAGTATTCTGCCTTATCTCCTCTTGCACAATATCCGACCAAAGTCGCTCCCAATCTGGCAGTTCTCCCGAACATTGAAATAGTTTTCGTAGATGTGCCAACTCTTTGGAAGCCCAAGGAGAGCCAAGCTCACCAAGTCATCACCTGCAATTGTAATTTCCACACTCGCCACCTCATCCTTGCATTGGAAAAAATTCGTGAGATGTTTTGGAATACAATCACCCTTCTCCATTTTGATTTTTTTGAGCTTATCTTTCAGTGCAAACTTCCTATGGTCACTGCTGCTTTGGAAAATATCTGTCAAAGCCTTCCACATTGCAAATGGAGTGGCTTTCCCATGAAGGCTTGACACAATATGGTCTTTCACACCTTATCTTATCACAAAATCAGACCTGATAGGCTGCCAATCAAGTCAATATTATGTAACTGTTTCAGACCAATATTTTGATTGAGGCGTAGCCTCCTCAACCTGAGAGGGCTCTCTCAAGGGTTAATGATTTTTGATAGAAATATAGATGGATAACTCTATGTGGGTTAAAAAGTAGATAAATGATAGATATTGGTTGTAAATCACATTATTAAGTACACATTAGGCTTATGGAGTCAAAATAGCTTCACTAAAACCAAACAATATGCTTAGCATGGAAGTCAAGGCATATCAGAGTTCAAGTCAAGAGATACACATGTGAAACTGTAAAACACACAGTCAGTTTGTCTATGTAGGAAGTCAGAGCATCAATGATGAATTCTGAGTAACATAAGCAAACACCATTGCAATAGAATAGTAAAAGGATGCCATTAGAACAAAAGCACACTAAAACTCCTTATGAATCTTGAGTTGGCTAAGTAGAAAACTCTGTATTAAACTGAAAACAGTCACTTACAATAAACAAAGTCTTTTTGCTCAAAAATGTCCAACCCTCAGCATTTCGACTTCTTCATCTTTATAAATCATTTAAAATATAGGATAACCTTATCCTGAGATATATACATTGAATTCCTACTTTTTGACACCTTGACTGACCATATGACATGGTATTTATTACAAAATGACAGTTGCAAACCTAATGAGAAGTCCTATTACAAATAGGACTCAAACTCTTTAACTCTACTCATAACAACCTTATCTAAACTAGATTACATCATTTTCCAAATGTATTCCCATAAGGTCGAATCTAGATGATAAGCTCCAACACTTTATGACCTCAATGCTGATCTCCATTAAACTAGGAAACTATCCCCTGTTTTCTAGGCATAGGATTCTTTATTCTCTTGAGACACTTTGACTGTCATGAACCCATTATTTTGAGCTTATTTGATGTTATGAACTGAAGTAACACCTGTCAAAAACCTCACCAAGTCCCAGATGTTAAAAACCACCATAAAACTCTTCAAAATAGCAGAAGTATACCTGTGCTACGAAAACATCACAGTTTCGTAGCACTTTTCGTAGCACAACCTTTTTACCCTTTTACCTTAAAAAATTTGGCTTCTTTCTTCCATATTTATCTTTGTATTCACTTAACATAGCTTCCCTAGCAATTTCAGGTCATAATACACACATTTGACTTCCAAAAATTTATAATAAAGGGGGAAAAAAGCTGTTGTAGCAGTTTCGTAGCGCATTTCACCCTTTTTGCACTGTTTGCGCTACGAAATTGCTGAGTGAGAAGTTTTCTCCAAATTTTTCCAAAATGTATAGTGTGAATGTGAAAAAAATTTAAAATAGACCTGATTTCATCATATCACTTGAAAAACAGAGTCATTCCCGCCTTCTTGAGGTCCCTTCTTCATTTGCAATAGGTTGGCCGCTTGGTTTTTCCTGTTTTTTCCTGAAAAATAGGTCTTGGGACAGAGCCTATATCTCTTACTCCATGATGTATTTTGAGAAAATGAAGGAGGTTTTTGTAGGCCATTTTGTGTTGAATAAAAACCTCTCTTTTATTTTTGAACCATATCTCCTGCTGTCTAGAAAATTCCTTTGAAAAACAATGCGTAAAATAAGAAAACTCTGTTTATGAAAATAGGGCTTCAAAGAAAACCTTGTATCTCCCCAATGATAACACATATGAGAAAAGTGAGAGCAGTTGTTGTAGCTGGGGCTATGATAAAAAAAACCTCTTTCATAATTCCAAATTAATTTTTCAATTGGCCAGAAACTGAACTTGAAGTTGACTGCTAAACAGTCATGTATAGGACATTTTGTAACAATAGTTTTGTAGCGCATTTTAATTTATCAATTTCTCCCACAGCTTAATGAATTTGAGGAAATAGAGAGAGGTATTTGTAGTTAGGTCTGTTAGGAAAAAAAACCTCTTTCCGGTTTCCTAAATTCGTTTTTATTTGCTCATAAACCTCCTTGTAAGTTGACTACTCAAAACCAGAAAAACAAAGTTTTTGTTTCATCACTTTCAGTAGTTTCATAGCGCAAATAAACTTTTGGAACTAGCGGCGCTACGAAAGTAAGGTTTCTTGGCTAATTTGACTAGTTTTGACATGAGACTTTAGGAAATGGCTCACAAATCGAAATTATGGATATTTGACAATGAATGGACTTTAAAAAGACTTTATTTGAACTTAAGGATGGGCTTTGATCTTATAAAAATCTAACCTACCCTTAACCAAACCCTAAATTGACTTCTAAACCTAATTTGAACCATGAACAAAAACAAACATAGCCCAATGATGTTTTTTTGAGAATTTATGGGTGATAATAGAGGCTCCACTTGGGATAGTGTGCCCCTGTGGTACATTAAGAACCAGTAGTTCCAGTGCTGCTGTCCATTTTCTTGACCAAAATAGAAAAAAATTTGAAATTGCCAAGCTCTTCTTCAAACTCTTATAGCCTTCACCTTGGGCTCAAGCTTGATGATCACTGTAGAAGAAACAAATCTGTACCTGCTGAAAAGATGCTCAGTCAACTTCGAGCTTATTCACACACTCCTACTTACTCTATCAGCTGCAATCTCCATTTGTAACTTAAGGGACATGAAACTTCTAATGAAGCCAATCATTGATCTGATCTGACACTTGAATCTCTTAACTGTGATTGAACCAAAAATAAACATGATACTGAAATGACCAAGGCAACATGAGATGTAAGTGATCTTCAAAATGAAAATATAATTGGAAATCTGGACTGTAGAACTCTTCCATGTATTCAACTATAGGATCAAAGAAGACATGATATGTTTGATGCTTCTCATGACATTCTGCAACTTTGGACAACTCATCCATGCTTTGATCAAACACATAAGGCTTCAATTGTGTGCTTTCAAACTACTTTTCAAATTGATTTACAAAAACAGTGTATTCTTCCTCAATCTCTAAGAAGAAAGGTAGTAACACCCCCTCTTTGTGTTATGGCATTAAAATCATTTGAAAAGACTGATCTTGATCATGAATACTATGAGATTGAATTTTATCTTTTGAAACTTAAATGTCCTTTTCAATGTTCTCTGCAACTTCATCGACAAAATGAATCTTATCTTCTGACTTGCACTCGAATGATTTCAGATTAGAAGATAAGGATAAAGAAAAATTTTCACCCACTTTTTCCTTAGTGTGATCATTATTTGATGTAGGATGATATAAGGAAAGACATGAAAAATCAACACTTTCCTTAACTTGAGGGTTATAGAAACTATGTTCCAGTATTTCCTCTTGTTGTTTGCAATGATTCTCATAATCCTGATGATAAAAAGACTGACAAGTCTGCTGCAACCTTTCATCAAACTCAGAGGATGTATCATAATTTTTGTAAATAAACTCATGCTGGGTTTCATTTTCATCTAATAAAGAGGCTATCCTTTCTTCTTGGTGATGAAAGGGATTGTCATGAAGAGCTTCTAAAATTTCCTCATCCATGAACTCATCATCTTCATAACAATTCTCCAAATATTCAATAAAAATCACACAGTGTTTACAACAGTCTTTGACCAGAAATAAGGAGGGATGACACTCTTCATACATCTCATAAAATTCAACGTGGAAATCAGCAAGAGAATATAATGAACCATTTGGAAAGCTTTCATATCAAGACCGTGCTTTTCCTTCCAAAGTGGCCATAAATATCTTCATGAGACAATCCTCATGGAACTGAACCTTAAGACTGTGTACATGCATATGGAATCTAACCAAATGAAGAGCAGCATTGTCTTTCTTTTCATCTTTGAATATAGGAAGATCAGTTAACCATTCAACCTTTGGCATAGGATTTGGAAAACCAGGGATATGAGACCGATTCATAGGGCCATACCTGGCATTTATTCTTGCAATGGAACTCATTTTGAAACTTCATCAAGCTACTGATCTTCAAGCAGTGGAGTCACCTTCCAATTGATTATTTGATGTGTGGAGTTGCCAAGGTATATGTAGCCTCGAAAATCTTCCTGAGCTCTTGCTACCTTAAGAAGTTCAACTTCAAAATCTTAGGAAAGTATAATCTTCAGACTCTCGGCAGACGAACCAAAATGTTATCACAAAATCAGACCTGATAGGCTGCTAATCAAGTCAATATTATGTAACTGTTTTAGACCAATACTTTGATTGAGGCTTAGCCTCCTCAACCTGAGAGGGCTCTCTCAAGCGTTAATGATTTTTGATAGAAATATAGATGGTTAACTCTATGTGGGGTAAAAAGCAGATAAATGATAGATATTGGTTGTAAATCACATTAGCAAGTACACATTGGGATTATGGAGTCAAAATAGCTTCATTAAAACCAAACAATCTACTTAGCATGGAAGTCAAGGCATATCATAGTTCAAGTCAAGAGATACACATGTGAAACTGTAAAACACACAGTCAGTTTGTCTATGTAGGAAGTCAGAGCATCAATGATGAATTCTGAGTAACATAAGCAAACACCACTGCAATATAATAGTAAAAGGATGCCATTAGAACAAAAGCACACTAGAACTCCTTATGAATATTGAGTTGGCTAAGTAGAAAACTCTGTATTAAACTGAAAACAGTCACTTACAATAAACAAAGTCTTTTTGCTAAAAAATTTCCAACCCTTAGCATTTCGACTTCTTCATATTTATAAATAATTTACAAGATAGGATAAACTTATCCTGAGCTAGATACATCTAATTCCTACTTTTTGACACCTTGACTAACCATATGACATGGTATTTATTACAAAATGACAACTGCAAACCTAATGAGAAGTCCTATTACAAATAGGACTCAAACTCTTTAACTATACTCAAAACAACCTTATCTAAACTAGATTACATCATTTTCCAACTGTATTCCCATAAGGTCAAATCCAGATGATAAGCTCCAACACTTTATGACCTCAATGCCGATCTCCATTAAACTAGGAAACTGTCCCCTGTTTTCTAGGCATAGGATTCTTTGTTCTCTTGAGACACTTTGACTGTCATGAACCAATTATTTCGAGCTTATTTGATGTTATGAACTGAATTAACACCTGTCAAAACCTCACCAAGTCCCAGCTATCCAAAACCACCATCAAACTCTTCAAAATAGCAGAAGTATACCTGCGCTACGAAAACATCACAGTTTCGTAGCACTTTTCGTAGCGCAGCCTTTTTACCCTTTTACCTTCAAAAATTTGGCTTCTTTCTTCCATATTTATCTTTGTATTCACTTACCACAGTTTCCCTAGCAATTTCAGGTCATAATACACACATTTGACTTCCAAAAATTTATAAGAAAGGGTGAAAAAAGCTGCTACAACAGTTTCGTAGCGCATTTCACCCTTTTTCAACTGTTTGTGCTACGAAACTACTGAGTGAGCAGTTTTGTCAAAATTTTTCCAAAATGTAAAGTGTGAATGTGCCAAAAATTTAAAATAGACCTGATTTCATCATATCACTTGAAAAACAGAGTCATTCCAGCCTTCTTGAGGATTCTCCAAGACAAAGTTATGTCCAATCTCCCACAATGACCTAATTATGGACTGGTTCAGTAGAGTGAAATTGTACGACTTGCCACGTGTCACTGTTTCATCCTTCATCTCTGAAATTTATAGCCAAGAAACTACAGTCCGTGTACTTGTGACCACTTTTTACGGAACTCCAATCTGATGCTCAGAGAGAGAGTTATTGAGCTTTTCCCACGATCACCTCTTTGAGATGAAATTCGGGAGCCTGAAAAAGCACTACCTTCCACAGATCATATCTCCAAAAATATTTCGAACCAAGCTCTGAAAGTTTTTGACGAGTTTCCTCAAGATTTCAGCTTCGCACCCTAATAATTTCAGATTCTGAACCTTCGTAGAAAAAAAGTTATAGCACAAATGCCACGATGACCTGTTTAGGAGCTTGAAAAAAAACCTAACTTCCATAGATCATATCTCCGAAAATATTGCGAACCAAGCTCTGAAATTTTTATACGATCTTCCTTAGACCCTAAAAATTTCAGCTTCTGAAACTTTTTAGAAAAGAAGTTATAGTGAAAATTCCACGATGACCTGTTTGGAGCAGCGAAACCCTAGAATCCAAAGCTCTGATACCAAATGTTGTGTAACCAGCTCCAAAAATAGAAGAAAAGAGATATCAATGCCTTAGAAATGAGCCACTTCGAGGGGGCAACTTCCAATACATTACATAAATCAATAATTCTTGGATGATATGATTTACAAACCTCCTTTCTATATAGGAGTCCATGTGGCCATAATGTAATCCTAGTGGGCCACAATGTAATCCTAGCCGACCTAACAATAATAATTTAAGGGCACAATAATAAAAAAATGGGGGTTACAAGGGTACAATAATAAAAATAAGGGGGTTACACTAATAACAATAAGGGACTATACTAGTAATATAGGGACCTAACAGCAACACCCCCTCTTTGTGTTCTGGCATTAAAATAATTTGAAAAGACTGATCTTGATCATGAATACTATGAGATTGAATTTTATCTTTTGAAACTTGAATGCCATTTTCAATGTTCTCTGCAACTTCATCCACAAAATGAATCTTATCTTCTGACTTGCACTTGAATGATTTCAGATTAGAAGATAAGGATAAAGAAAAATTTTCACCCACTTTTTCCTTAGTGTGATCATTATTTGATGTAGGCTAATATAAGGAAAGACATGAAAAATCAACACTTTCCTTAACTTGAGGGTTATAGAAACTATGTTCCAGTATTTCCTCTTTTTGTTTGCAATGATTCTCATACTCCTGATGATCAAAAGACTGACAAGTCTATTGCAACCTTTCATCAAACTCAGAGGATGTATCATAATTTTCATAAATAAACTCCTGTGGGGTTTCATTTTCATCTAAGAAAGAGGCTATCCTTTCTTCTTGGTGATGAAAGGGATTGTCATGAAGAGCTTCTAAAATTTCCTCATCCATTAACTCATCATATTCATAATAATTCTCCAAATATTCAATAAAAATCACACAGTGTTTACAACAGTCTTTGACCAGCAAAAAGGAGGGATGACACTCTTCATACATCTCCTAAAATGCAACATGGAAATCAACAAGACTATAATGAACCATTTGGCAAGATTTCATACCAAGTCCGTGCTTTTCCTTCCAAAGTGGCCATAAATATCTTCATGAGGCAATCCTCAGGGAACTGAACCTTAAGACTCTGTACATGCATATGGAATCTAACCAAATGAAGACCAACATTGTCTTTCTTTTCATCTTTGAATATAGGAATATCAATTAACCATTCAACCTTTGGCATAGGATTTGGAAAACCAGGGATATGAGACCGATTCATAGGGCCATACCTAGCATTTATTCTTGCAATGGAACTCATTTTGAAACTTCATCAAGTTGCTGATATTCAAGCAGTGAAGTCACCTTCCAATTGATTATTTGACGTGTGGAGTCGCCAAGGTAGATGCAGCCTCGAAAATCTTCCTGAGCTCCTGATACCTTCAGAAGTCCAGCTTCAAAATCTCGGGAAAGTATAATCTTCAAACTCCCGGCAAACGCACCAAAATGTTATCACAAAATCAGACCTGATAGGCTTCCAATCAAGTCAATCTTATGTAACTATTTCAGACCAATCTTTTGATTGAGGCGTAGCCTCCTTAACCTGAGAGGGCTCTCTTAAGGGTTAATGAGTTTTGATAGAAATATAGATGGCTAACTCTATGTGGGGTAAAAAGCAGATAAATGATAGATATTGGTTGTAAATCACATTAGCAAGTACACATTGGGATTATGTAGTCAAAATAGCTTCAGTAAAACCAAACAATCTACTTAGCATGGAAGTCAAGGCATATCAGAGTTCAAGTCAAGAGATACACACGTGAAACTGTAAAACACACAATCAGTTTGTCTATGTAGGAAGTCAGAGCATCAATGATGAATTTTGAGTAACATAAGCAAACACAACTACAATAGAATAGTAAAAGGATGAAATTAGAACAAAATCACACTAGAACTCCTTATGAATATTGAGTTTTCTAAGTAGAAAACTCTGTATTAAACTGAAAACAATCACTTACAATAAACAAAGTCTTTTTGCTAAAAAATGTCCAACCCTTAGAATTTCGACTTCTTCATCTTTATAAATCATTTACAAGATAGGATAAACTTATCCTGAGCTAGATACATCGAATTCATACTTTTTGACACCTTGACTAACCATATGACATGGTATTTATTACAAAATGACAACTGCAAACCTAATGAGCAGTCCTATTACAAATAGGACTCAAACTCTTTAACTCTACTCATAAAAACCTTATCTAAAATAGATTACATCATTTTCCAACTGTATTCCCATAAGGTCAAATCTATATGATAAGCTCCAACACTTTATGACCTCAATGCTGATCTCCATTAAACTAGGAAACTATCCCCTGTTTTCTAGGCATAGGATTCTTTGTTCTATTGAGCTACTTTGGCTGTCATGAACCCATTATTTCGAGCTTATTTGATGTTATGAACTTAATTAACACCTGAAAAAAACCTCACCAAGTCCCAACTGTCCAAAACCACCATCAAACTCTTCAAAATCACAAAAGTATACCTACGCTACGCAAACAACATAGTTTCGTAGCGTAGCCTTTTTACCCTTTTACCTTCAAAAATTTGGCTTCTTTCTTCCATATTTATCTTTTTATTCACTTAACACAGCTTCCCTAGAAATTTTAGGTCATAACACACCCATTTTCCTTCCAAAAATTTATAATAAAGGGTGAAAAAAGCTGCTACAGTAGTTTCGTAGCGCATTTCACCCTTTTTGCACTGTTTGCACTACGAAACTGCTGAGTGAGTAGTTTTGTCAGAATTTTTCCAAAATGTAAAGTGTGAATTTGCCAAAAAATTAAAATAGACCTTATTTCATCATATCACTTGAAAAACAGAGTCATTCCAGCCTTCTTGAGGTCCCTTCTTCATTTACAATAGGTTGGCCTATTAGTTTTTCCTGTTTTTTCCTGAAAAAAAGGTCTTGGGATAGAGTCTATATATCTTACTCTATGATGTATTTTGAGAAAATGAAGGAGGTTTTTTTAGGCCATTATGTCTTAAATAAAAACCTCCCTTGGTTTTTTGAACCATATCTCTTGCTGTCCAAAAACGTCCTTTGAAAAAAAATGTGTAAAACAGGAAAACTTCTTTTCTAAAAATAGGGCTTCAAATAAAACCTTGTATCTCCCCACTGATAATACATATGAGAAAAGTGAGGGAGTTTAGTGTAGCTGGGGTTGTGATAAAGAAAAACCTCTTTCATAATTCCAATTTTTTTTTTCATTTTGTCAGAAACTGAACTTCAAGTTCACTGCTAAACATTCATGTACATGACATTTTGTAACAACGGTTTCGTAGTGCATTTTAATTTATCAATTTCTCCCACATCCTAATAAATTTGAGGAAATGGAGAGAGGTTTTTGTAGTAAGTTCTGTTTGGAAGAAAATAATCTTTCAGTTTTCCTAAATGAGTTTTCAGTTGCTTAGAAACCTCCTTGGAAGTTTACTACTCAAAACCAGAAAAAAGTTTTTGTTTCATCACTTTCAGCAGTTTTGTAGCGCAAATCAACGTTTTTGAACTAGCGGTGCTACAAAAGTAATGTTTCTTGGCTAATTTGACCAGTTTTGACATGAGACTTTAGGAAATGGCTCACAAATGGAAATTGTGGATATTTGACAATGAATGGACCTTAAAAAGACTTTATTTGAACTTAAGGATGGGCTTTGATCTTATAAAAATCTAACCTACCCTTAACCAAACCATAAATTGACTTCTAAACCTATTTTGAACCATGAACAAAAACAAACTTAACCCAATGATGTTTTTTTGAGAATATTTGGGCGATAACACCTTCCAACATAATTCTTCTTGTCTTCGCTACCTTCTTTTGCCACACGTCAAGTAATGCAACATCGCTAGAAGTAGGCTTAGGAACATCGCTATCGATGAACTCCTTCAGTCCATTATCTTCAAGCACCACCTCCATCCTATCCTTCCAGGCTATGTAGTTTGAGCTACCCTCAAGGGCATAGTCCAACCGCAACCCATTGAAATCCATTTCAACGAATACTCAACTGTCGCACCAAGAAATTTCTGCAGCAAATTCGAATTGTCCACCAGCACAAAAATCAACACCTCTTCACTATTGCAATCTCCAGTGATTAACACTGCTCTGATACCATGTAGAAATTTATTAATACTGATAGTATTACTAGATTCTCCTGATCTAACAAATTAATCTTATGTTAAATACATAATCCTTCCACTTAATTCTTTGCGGAAATTAAATCGCCAATTGAAAAACATATGAAGAAAATCAATCACACATAAACACAGTTTTTTAACGGGAAATATTAAAGCAAAAACCCCAACTATCATATATTATGTATATCAATTGAATCATGTAACATTCTCATACAAAACTTAGTACATCAAGCTCTCAGTACAATATAGAATCGTCACACACTGTCATGTAGAAATTTGCATATATATGCACCAATTTATTGCCTCCTAACAACCTACCTCCACTGCGCAATCCTTGCTAAATAAGACCTTTGAATGAATTCGAATTGGCCTTACCTTGACTGCACAATCCTCATTGACATCTCCAATGTCTGTCAGATGCATTGAATGCATCACTATAGTCACAATAGATAATCCATCTCACCCTTTCAACTATCTCTCCACTGAGTCTCCACTGGATCTGACATGCATGTAGTTAACTGCTGTATTTGTTCAGTTGCAAGTGAGTTATTAGTTATGAATTAATTAACTAATTAAGTCACTAAAATCTCACTAGTGTATCTTCAGTTAGAAACTAGATACAACTAGCACAACTGAGTTTAACTCACTTAACTGAGTTAAACTAAATAACAACTCCCATAACTACTCTTCCAACTTTGTCACAACTCTGCCACTTCAGTTCTAACTGAGTCCTCCATGCATGAGTCACCAACCACCCTAGGAATTGCGCAATTCCTTTAGCCCACTGATTTTCCAAATCTATTCACTAAAATAAAGTGCTCCAAGAGAATAAGTTGATATTTATTGTCAGATTATTATTAAGGGCTAATAATAATTGACATGCATCTATTTTTAGATTGACGATCTATAAATATACTTCCCCAATATTCTAAAAATAGAATTTCATTTATTTTTCACATTTGACCAACCATCTACAAATAGCATCTTGCAACTTATAAAATATTCTCACCATGTCTAAAAATAGACATACACCTAAAAATAGCCTGCGGGCTCCACTTAGTGAAGGTGCTTAATTTTCACTAAGCTCATCATCTTGTTGGATATCAACAATTTTCCCTTACAAAAACCGCTTTTCCTAGATTAAAATGCATATTTACCTTTGGAAAAGTAAAATCCCTTTATTAACTTCCCTTTTCATTCAAAATGCCCCAAAATACCCCCTAAAATACACTTATCCTAAGTCTAAAGGCTAAATAATGTCAAGCCCCATTATGAAAATACCATCCCGATGTTATTCATCCCTAGTGTATTTTAAAATCCCGCCCATGTACTAATCTTGGTCTTAACTTTATTATATTAGCTCCCTTATATATACATGTACCCCGTATTAAATTAATTCCCGCATATATATATTATTTCCCAACCCATTATTTTTAACCTATAGTTTTAATTTTCCCGCATTTGATATATCTTGGGCCTACCTTATAACTATGCTATATATAAACCTTTTAATATATCATATAAGCCAGCAGATAACTTAAATCTCGGGCCCCACGCCTATAACATCCCTGACAGATCCTGCTCATTCGCCCAACCGTCATATCTTAATTGATCAGATCCGATGGCCAATAAGCCTTCTTGCACGCCCGAATGCCAGATCATTAACACTGGCAAGACCTTGCGAAATAGGCAGTTTCGCAACCCTCGCTCCCTGCTACGTGGCAACATTTCATTGCGTCGCATCCTCCAAAATAATACCGCCTACCCGCTTTTCACCGTGTGAAAACCGCCAAAGGGTATTCCGCCTGTTGTGAAAACCGCTTCCATTTGAAATGAACCCCACATATTTAATGTTTAACCACTGATTGGTTAAAAATGCAGAAGACCGCCCTGTTCGAGCCTTTTCACCATTTCCGTTATAGTTCGGCACAAATACAACTCTGTCGACCTATTTTCGAGCCAAAGAACTAGTTCCGACCTGTTATTAAGCTAAATTCAACCAGAATTGAAGTATTTCACTCCCACAATCGTTGCAGAACCTGTTTTGAGGAATATAAAGACCAGTGAAGCCTCAAAAAATGTCCGCTGCCTCAGAACCCTTCTTCAAACATAAAAGATTCGTTTTTCCAGGTATTTATGAAATATTAAAGCCTGTACTTAAGCTAAAAGAAGTAATTCAACCATTTGAACTAGTTTAGGAGCATTACCGACCATAGAAAATCCACAGTTCCCTCCTAAACCCTTTCCATAGACTGTAAATAATTTTTTTATAGTGTTGTAAAGAAGCCATATCCTGTTTCTTGAATCAGAGAGTAATTAATTGTTTAAAATGAACATAACAAATGGCTTCCCAAGGTATTGTAACTGTAAATCCCCTGCAGCCTCCAGTTGTAGATGTGGAACACACTCCCTTAGCAGACAAAGACTTTAAAAATAGTGACCCTGTCACTGATTTTAATCTCCTTGAACTCCACTGCTGGAGTCATAACAAGTCAATTTACCAAGCTGATGATGTTTTCCTTTGGGAGTCTAATTTGCCCAAGTATATTGTTCCACATACCTTCCAGTGTCCATAGGTTATTAGACTAAGCCAATCTTGTTATTTCCCTGATCAAAGAGCCATTGTAACCCCTGGAAAAGAGATTCTATTCACTATCACAACTGAATCAATCAACCAAATGCCGCAAATTCAACCCAGGCCTAATGAAGCCCCTGTGTCTATAGAGACCCTTACTCAATTGTATCTGAATCTGGACTTCCCCAAAAGGTTCCAGATATTCCAAACATTTATTCCCTCATCAGTAGAAACTCCGAAGACTAATCCTCCATATCCAACAGCTATATTCTCTGAGAGAACCAGACAATCATTACAACGTTGTCATGTATTCTGGGTCATTTCACTGATGAACATGTTGATGCTTAAGTCTTAGGTTTCCTTTCTATTTTTTCCCCTGGTTAGCCGCCTGCTACTATATTCAATTTTTCCTAGTACCTTGCTGATAAAATCCATGAAAAAGTTGTTAAAATTCCTGAAGAAGGCGTTTTCAAGTGTTCATCAGTTTTATTCCACATGTTCCTATAATTTCAGTCTGAAAGATTTGCTATCAACTTTCAGAAACTGGATGTTGAAGGTAATCCACAGCCAGTAATATTTTGGACTTCCTTAATCAGGAAAGATTCAACAGAGTTCACATACATAGACTTCATTGACTCATTCATCCATCCAATTGTCAACATGCTGAACAACAACATCCAACCAAGAGTCAGTGATGAGATTAAAAAGGTCCTGCAGTTATTTGAACACAGTAGGACGGGATATTGGTACCTTTATTAGAACCACACAAAGATTAGGGTATATGGATCTAATCTTTTTCCATATAAGCTGCCCAAATACCTCCCAATGAGGTTATTTGTACTTGAATATATAAGGCAGATCTTTAACTCTGATGGAATAAATTTCTTGTCAGCCAAAAAGAAGACACAATTTAAGATAAAGAAATCAGATTGGTCCTTTTATTTACAACAGTAGAGATATCGGTCCACAAGTAGAAAAATATTTGCAGGAATTTAAGTTCAGTCAAAGTTTCCAATGGTATTATGATCCTTTAGGAGTTATAAGCAAGCTAAGGATTAAATTTAAGCTAACTCCTTATGTACATGAATCAAAGTCAGACATTGAGAAGTACTCCAATTAGTTTGAATGGTTGGAGAACACTTTAAAAGAGGTAGAGAAGCAAGGTGATACTAGTTCCATCTTGCAAACTCCAGCTCCACAGGATAGGAACTCTAAAAGAGAAAGAGAAGAAGGATCATACTCAGCTAAAACTATCACTGAAAATAAATTCAAAATGATGTACAGGAAGAAGCCCAAATTAAATCATGTAGATGAACAAGTTGAAACAATTTAGATCATAGATACTGATACAGTGGTGAAAGACAATGTACCTCCAGCCGTTTCTGAGGAAACTCACCAACCTTCAACATCTCACAAACCTGCATACAGACCTGGTAAACATACCTCCATCTATCCATCTGAATAAGTAATTTCACCACCAAATCCAAATCCAAATCAAAACCCCAATCAATCTTACATAACTAGCCTAAAATCAACTAAAAACAACAAAATTAAATCTTAAATAGAGAGCCCTCTCTGAGCATTAGGAAGGCTAGATCCTAAAGCTTAAAAGTAGGTTTGTGGTTACCTCTAATATTCTTTAAAACAAAATCAAACATCTAACAACCCTAGGAATTATTGGAGTGATGACATTCTGGCGACCATACTTGGGAACTAACCAATCCTCAGTTTTAAAACAAATCTTAAAGGAAATATTTTTACTTATCTTTTCACCTTAAGGTTGTTTTAGGGTTGTTAGAAGAAAATTTTCATTGAAAATTAAAATTATGGCTTCCAAAAGAACCTACTATACTAGGGCACATCTAAATCCAAACCCTGCTATAATTTTGGATAATCCAGACAGAGTTTTAAGAAAAAATAATAAAGTAGGAAGTTTAGGAAGTACAAGTCAATTAGTCAAGTCTAATTCACTGCCTAAAGAATTATTAAGCCTAGAAGACATTGAATTTGATTTATCTTTTGAACACTCTTTGTTCAAAAGATAGTGTAATAGATCCTGATTTCATTTCATTTATTGAAACTAAGAAGGAAACTATTTCACTAGATTAAGATCAACAAGCTCTAGAAACGTTTGATGAACTTGATGCTTTGATTGCAACTTTGATTAAGGAAATTGATGAAACTTATTTTCAACATTCTGTTGAATTGAATGCTTTATCTGCTTATACCCCTAAGCCTTCTACCAGTCATTTAGAATCTATAAATTCATCTTTATTTAGTACCACCTCATCTATTGTATCCACTTCACTTCATTCCACAGATTCATTCATTCCCAAGCTTCCCCTTCAACCTAGAATTTTATTTCCATCTCCAAACACCTCAAGTTCACCCTCTAGCATTTCTACTACTTTTTCTAGTATTTCATTCTCATTTCCAAGAACATCTTCTAGCATCCCAACTACATCTTCTAGTGTTCCAACATAATCTGCAAGTTCTTCAAGCTCCTCTCCAAGCCCTACCAATTTACCTCCCATCCAAACTAGAATATTAGCCATGGCTGCCAGATATGCTCCTTTGGTCCTACCAGCTCAATTACATGCCATGCCTCAAGACTACCAAAACAAAAGCTTTCAATTTGATGGTACTGGCCAATACACTGCACAACAACATGTTAACAAGATGACTGATTATTTTGAATTGTGTGAAATTGATGAATCTGATGTCCAAATGATATTGTTTTCCCAAACATTAGCTGGAGAAGTAAAGAAATGGTTTAAAGCTTTAACTTCCAATCATATTTTTGATATATAACATTTCCATAGATTACTTATCAGTAGATGGGAGAAAAAGAAGAATCCCTTACAAATTTTGTCTGAATATGAAAACATAAAAAGAGCACCTAATGAAAAAGTTCAAGACTATTGTACAAGGTATAACAATATTTATAATGCAATCCCTGCTAACCTTAAACCTCCTCCAGACTCTGCACTGATCAAATTCCCTGATGGATTTGATACTGATATGGCATACCAACTGAGAGAGAGAAACCCTGAAACATTAGAGCAGATGAAAAGTAATGCTACGAGTGTAGAAGAAAATTTGTTAGCTAAGAAAGCTAGATTGAGAAATGAAAGAAGAGTCACAATAAAAGATGAACCATCCATCTCAGACCTTAAAACATATATCTTAGAAAAAACCATGGAAAGAATGATGGATATATTAGAAAGTATGGAAAGGAAACCACAGTGGGATAATCAATAACAAGGTCCTCAAATAAGAAATCCAAACCTTATAAAGAATCCCAACACTGGTAAATCTAGAGAATCAACACCTAATCAAACAATAAGACCACCTTTCCAAGAGAACTATGCTGAAATTTCTCACCAAAATGATGATGAGGAAGACACTTAGATTAACTTAATGTGCATCAATGATAATAATACTATTTTTCTTACACAAAAAGAGCATGAATTATATGAGCTACAACAATTACAGTTAGAATTTGGAGTCTTTTGATTATAAGCAAGGTTATGAACTTTCCATTAGTGAAATTCACAAGCAATATATCCTTAGAAGTAAGAAAAATGTAGAAGCCCCTACTAAGAAAACTGCCCAAACTCAGACCAAGAAAACAGTAGAAGCTTCTACAACTAAAGTATTGCAAATTCTCCCGAGGGAAACCCAACAAAACTCTAGTTCAAATCATAAAAATTCAAATCCTAATCAAAAAATTTCTGGTCCAAAATTTGCACCTAGTCCTAAAATTGTAGACATTACAGATACTGTTGTTCAAACATCAGTTGATCCTAAAAAATCTGTTGATGCTACAACAACAACTTCTGCTAAAACAACACTTTCTGCTGATAAAAAATTGGTTGATCCTCAAACATCTGTTGGTGCTAAATTAGCAGTTGATCCTAAAAAATCAGCTACTGCTAAAACAACTACTGCCAAAACTGCCACTGCTACTCAAACTGTTTCTGATAAATAGAAAATTGAAAACAATAAAATAGTGGAAACACAAACAGAAAAATCAACTGTAGAAAAAGAAGATAAAAACACCCAAAATACAGTTAGTAAAGAAGAAAGCATTCATTTAGGAAAAACACAAGTACCATTCAACATCCAAACTGAAATTGCCAAACTGAAAATACTAATTCCTTTAACAAAGTTGGTAAAACATGATTTATATAAATAAAAAATCACTGAAACATTGAACATCAATGAAGGAGAAGACTTTGTTAATTTGAATGATGACCAACCAGAACTACTATTTGGTCTTGAGGTGAATGGAAAACATCAAGAAGGTGGTGTTCATCCTTTTTACATTAGCTTGAGTATTCATGATCAAATCTTGCACAATTCTATGCTAGATTCAGGAGCATCCCACAACTTGATGCCAAAAGATATTATGGAAAATTTGAATCTAGATATCACAAGACCATACAAAGATCTTTACTATTTTTATTCTAGCAAAGTGAAATGTCTTGGCCTAATAAAAGATTTGTGTGTCAATTTAGTCCAATACCCAGGAACAAGTATAGTCATGGATATTGTAGTTGCTGATATCCCTCGAAAGTATGTAATGCTATTATCTCGCTCATGGGGAGAAAATTTGCAAGGATCTCTACAGTTAGACATGTCTTATGCCACAATATCAGTTTTTGGTCAACCCAAAAAGCTTTACAGAGAGACTTTAGTGAAGTACACGGTCAGTAGTGTAAAAAGACCTCGAAATTATCCTATTTATTCTACACCTACTAATATGGACTCTTTCATTTTATGTAATTCAGAAACTAGCGTAGATAAAAACACAGTTATAAAAGAGAAACATAAGGCAGTTGACAGTGACAACATTTTTCATGAGTCTATGTGGCACTTAGACTTTGATGGCTCAGTGAACATACTAGGAGCAGGAGTAGGAGTTTGGATTCCTAACATTGAAAACAATCATTCTGAAGGTCATGCCTTTAGATTGAAATTTAAATGTACAAACAACACTGCAGAATATGAAGATCTAATATTAGGACTACAGATTGTTGGAAATTTAGGATCCAAGAGAGTCTCTATCATGGGAGATTCAGAATTGATCATAAAGATAATTAGAGGAGGGTATTCTGTATATAATCCTAGATTAATCCAATACAAAGAAACAATTTTAGATCTGATTAATGAGTTAATTGAAATTGACTTTGCTGTAATTCCTAGAAAACAAAACATACAGGCACACAGTTTAGCAACTTTTGCGAGCACCTGCAAACTTCCTTTTAAGACAAATCACCAATACAAAGCAAAGGTAAGACACACGCCTACTATACCAGACAACTTGAAATATTGGCAGATATTTTCACAGGATGCTCAAATTTACAACTTTATGAATGCTGAGGAAGAATTCCAGAATTGTAAAATAGACACAGATTGTACAGTAGATGAAACCATAGATAGTAATATAGATATAAATTTTGTAGATGTAAATAATTTAGATTTAACTGAACCCACTAAATTCACTCAAGTAGAAATAAATAAATTAGAAAATGGAGAAATAGAAGAAATAAAAAATGATGACCCTGATATTTTAAACCTTAAGAATAAATTTTTTCCTAAGGGATTAGCCCCTTTAGAAGATTTTTTTGATTCAAATGATGTAGCAAGAAAACCAAAAATGGAACCATTAAGATCAGACATAGAAGAATGTAACATAGGAACATAACATAAACCTAAGCTTATCAAACTTTCCAAGGCATTACCTCAAGAAGAAAAAATGAAATACATAGCTTTGTTTAAATGATTTCAAGATGTATTTTCATGGGGTTATGAAGACCTTAAATCTTATGACACTAGCATAATACAACATAAAATACCTATCAAAGAGGATCAGAAACCATTTAAACATAAGCTTAGGAGAATAAATCCCGTTCTTATGCCTTTGATTGAAAAAGAGGTAAAGAGAATGTATGAAGCACATATCATTGCACCCATCAGATATTCTGATTGGGTTTAAAACTTAGTTCCCACTAGGAAGAAAAAAGGGGAAATCAGACTTTGTGTTGATTTCCGGAACTTAAACAAGGTGTCCCTAAAAGATGACTATCCTCTCCCCAAAATGGATCATATTTTACAAAGGGTGGTAGGATCACATAGGATTTCATTGCTTGATGGATTCTCTGGATATAATCAAATCTTAGTTCAACCAGAAGACCAACCAAAGACAACATTTACTACTCCCTGGGGTACTTTCATGTATTTGAAAATGCCTTTTGGATTAATGAATGCAGGAGCCACATTCCAGAGAGCTATGGACATATCTTTTACCAAAGAAATTCATGATTTTCTTGTTATTTATTTAGATGATATGACTGTATTTTCAAAAATAGATAATGAACATTTAGATCATTTGAGACAAGTGTTTATCAAATGCAGAAAATTTGGTATTTCTTTGAATCCAAAAAAGACACACTTTGGACTTGAAGAAGGTAAAATTTTAGGACACATAATATCTAAATAGGGAATTAGGATAGACCCATATAGAATAGAGGCAATTTTAAACATAAGTCATCCTAGAAACATCAAGGAGTCACAAGCATTCATAGGCAAAATTAAATTTCATAGGAGATTTATTTATAATTTAGCAAAATTAATTAGAGAACTAAATAACATGTTAAAGAAAGATTCAATACTTAAATGGATAGTAGAGGCCAAACAAGCCCTTACAAGAACACCAGTCCTAATAAGTCCCGATTTCAAAAAAGACTTTATCATTTTTTCTTTTGCTTCAGAACATACCATTGAAACAATCTTTCTGCAAAAGAATGATTAGGGCTATGAACAACCCATTTCTTTTTTGAGAAAATATTTAAGAGATGCATCACTAAATTACAACATTATGGAAAAATAGGCACTTGCTTTAGTGAAGGCTATTAAATATTTTAGAGTGTACATTTTGTATTCTCACATTATTGCATATGTTCCAAATTCAGTAGTTAAGGACATTATGACTCAGAATGGGCCTGATGGTAAGAGAGGAAAATGAATTGCCACTATTTTGGAATATGTTATTGAAATAAAGCCTACTAAACTCATTAAAGGCCAAGGTTTAGCCAAACTCATGGCTGAATTAAACTGTCAAACCTTAGATATTAATTTCATTGGTGCACTAGATGATTAGGAAGATATGGCGACTCCACAGATCAATGAAGCTTTTATAGATTCACCTTGGTATTCAGACATGATATTTGTTTTACTAAATTTACAAGCTCCTCCTCGATTAACTAGAACTAAAGGTAGATTTTTGAAAATGTAATCAATGAAATATTGTATCACAGACAATGCTTTGTTTTGTAAAGATCATGGTGGCATCTTATTGAATTTTTTATTGAAAGAAGAAGCTGATAATGTTATGGAAGAGTTTCATGCAGGTGACTATGGAGGACACCTTTACTGGAAATCAACTGCTGATAAAATCTTGAGGGCTGGTTTTTAATGTTCTACACTTTTTGCAAATGTTAAAAAGTATTTGACCTCTTGTCACAAATGCCATATCTTTGAAGGGAAGAAAAAGCTATTTCCTTTACCCCTCAAATCCATTTCCACAGAAATGCCATTTCAACAGAAATGCCATTTCAACAATGGGGTTTAGAATTCATTGGTGAAATTCACCCACCCTCCTCTGCCCAGCATAAATGGATTGTGACAGCCACTGATTACTTTACCAAGTGGATAGAAGCCATTCCTTCTAGAGAAGCCACTGATTCTGTCATAATCTCATTCCTTGAAAATGATATACTGTCTAGATTTGGATGCCCACATAAGCTTATTACTGATAATGTAGCTGCATTTAAATCTAAGAAAATGATTGACTTCTGTAACAAATACCACATTAAACTTGGCCATTCCACTGTCTATTATCCTCAAGGTAATGGAATTACAGAATCCTCCAACAAAAGCCTAGTAACCATCTTCAAGAAACTGTTAGAAGACAACAAGAAGTCCTGGAACAAAAGGTTAGTTAATGCATTATGGGCAGACAACCTAACAACAAA
This sequence comes from Pinus albicaulis, assembly GCA_034641835.2. Taxonomy (NCBI): domain Eukaryota; kingdom Viridiplantae; phylum Streptophyta; class Pinopsida; order Pinales; family Pinaceae; genus Pinus; species Pinus albicaulis. The sequence goes on along the minus strand of CM076583.1, from coordinate 1,223,042,824 downwards.
GAAGTCCATTGGTACATCCCCTTATCAACTAGTATATGGGATGGATGTTGTTTTTCCATCCTCTTAGGAATGCCAGTGATGATGATGATCCAAGAACTGCAGGTAGAAACCAATGATATTCAGAGAAGATTAAATCAGACCATACACTTGCAGCAAAACAAGGAAGAATTATATGTCAAATCTCAAGTTATCCAAGATAAGATCAAAAATATTTTTGACAAGAAAACAAAGGAAGATGATTTTTACATAGGTGAAAAATTTCTTAAATGGGATTCCAGAAGAGAAGATAAAGGGAAACCTGGTAAATTTGATTTTCTTTGGAAAGGCCCCTATGTCATTTATGGTTACAGAGGTAATATTGCATTCTTTTTAAAGGAGTTAGATGGATCAGATCTACCAGGAGGACCAATGAATCGTAGGATGCTGAAGCATTACTTTTCCCCAGATTAACCATTAGTTCACTTTGTTCATTGGATATAACATTTCAAAGAATAGATTAGATTGGACATTTTTCTTGCAAAGTTTAAGCCCGAAGAGAAGGCCCGAAGCTTTGAAAGACAAAATATCATAAGTATGAATAAAGTAGAGCTCAAAAAACAATTTCAAGGCAAACACAGTCAAAGTTAAAGGCCACTAATCTTCAAGTTCTTGACATTTCACCAGGAAATTCCATCCTCATGTGGAGCCACTGTTAGGGTCCTATAATAATAGGATTCATAATTTTGAATTGACTATGATTAGTCGTGTAATATGTACATACTTTTCTTTCTGCAAATTTGTTTTCCCATATTAAAAATAAAAAATGTAAAGAGGGTAAAGTCCTAAAAGAAAGATCAAAGGACTGAAAGAAAAAAGATAAAAAAAGAATATAAAATATGAGCCCCAAACAAAAAAGATATAAAATAGATCCTGAAAGTGATGGAAATTCAAATTGCACTACTTTTTACTTTATCTTGCAAAATAAAGATTGTGTGCAGCTTGTCAAAAATGCCACAATCCATGAAAGTCAAAATTCTTAATCTTGATCGTTCATGCTTTAAATTTCATGTTGATAGATAGAGAAAAAAGATCTAGCCAAATTGTTTAATCTTGTCAAATCAGTAGTTAGGAAGAGAATAATAAATGAGCTCAACAGTTTAATCTAAGCCATTGGAAGTAATAAGGTTAGAATTAGATAGTTTTCTTATTTAAAATAAAAATAAAAGAGGGTCTGCAAGCTCAAATGCACCCACATAAATGAAGAAAAAATGTTAGGGTAGATGATGGGTAGGAAGAAGTAGTTTTCACAAGACATGGATAGCAGAAAATGATCATTTCATATTACTAACTTCCTTAAAATTCATTTCCCTTGTAAAAATACCCCTTTCCTTTCATTTTAACCCTTTCCCCTTACTTCACTCATTTTCCCTTATAAAAACCCCTTTTCCTAGATTAAAATGCATATTTACCTTTGTAAAAGTAAAATCGCTTTATTAAATTCCCTTTTCATTCAAAATGCCCAAAAAACACCCCCTAAAATACACATATCCGAAGTCTAAAGGTTAAATAATGTCGGGCCCCACTATGAAAATCCCATCCCGATGTTATTCATCCCTAGTGTATTTTAAAATCTCGCCGATGTACTAATCTTGGTTTTAACTTTATTATATTAGCTCCCTTATATATACATGTACCCCGTATTAAATTAATTCCCACATATATATATTATTTCCCAACCCATTATTTTTAACCTATAGTTTTTATTTTCTCGCATTTGATATATCATGGGCCTACCTTATAACTCTGTTGTATATAAACCTTTTCATATATCATATAAGCCAGCGCATAACTTAAATCCTGGGCCCCATGTCTATCACATCCCCTACAGATCCTGCTGATTTGCCTAACAGTCAGATCTTAATTGATCAGATCCGATGGCCAATAAGCCTTGTCGCACGCTCGAATTCCCGATCATTAACACTACCAAGACCTTGCGAAATAGGCAGTTTCGCAACCCCCGCTCCATGCTATGTGGAAAAATTTCATTGCATCGTATCCTACAAAATAATACCGCCTACCTGCTTTTCACCGTGTGGAAACCGGCAAAGAGTATTCCACCCATTGCGAAAACTGCTTCCATTTGAAATTAACCTCGCGCATTTAATGTTTAGCCACTGATTGGTTAAAAATGCATAAGACCACCCTCTTTGAGCCTTTTCACCATTTCTGTTACAGTTCAACGCAAATACAACTCTACCCACCTATTTCCGAGCCAAAGAACCTGTGCCGACCTGTTATTAAGATAAATTCAACTAGAATTGAAGTCTTTCACTCCCACAATTGCTGTAGAACCTGTTTTGAGCAATATAAAGACAAGTGAAGCCTCAGAAAACCTCCGCTGCCTCAGAACCCTTCTGCAAACATAAAAGCTTCATTTTTCTAGGTATTTCTAAAATACTAAGGCCTGTACTTAAGCTAAAAGAAGTAATTCAACCATTTGAACCAATTTAGGAGCATTACCGACCATAGAAAATCCATAGTTTCCTCCTAAACCCTTTCTGCAGACTGTAAATAATATTTTCACAGTATTATAAAGAAGACAAATCCTGTTTCTTGAATCAAAGAGTAATTAATTGATTAAAATCAATAGAACAAATGGCTTCCCAAGGTATTGTAACTATAAATCCCCTGCAACCTCTAGTTGTAGATGTGGAACACACTCCCTTAGCAGACAGAGATTGTAAAATTAGTGACCATGTCACTGATTTGAATCTCCTTGAACTCCACTGCTAGAGTCATGACAAGTCAATTGACCAAGCTGATGATGGTTTCCTTTGGGAGTCTAATTTTCCCAAGTATGTTGTTCCACAGACCTTCCAGTGTCCAGAGGTTATTAGAATTTTCCAAAATTGTTATTTCCTTAATCAAAGAGCCATTGTAACCCCTGGAAAAGAGATTCTGCTCACTATCACAACTGAATCAATCAACCAAATGCTACAAATTCAACCTAGGCCCGATGAAGCCCCTCTATCTATTGAGACCCTTACTCAATTGTATCTGAATCTGGACTTTTCGAAAAGGTTCCAGATATTCCAAACATTTATTCCCTCATCAGTAGAAACTCCTAAGAGTAATCCTCTATGTCCGACAGCTATATTCTCTGAGACAACCAAACATATCATTACAATTTTGTCACGTATTCTGGGTTATTTCACTGATGAACATGTTGATGCTTCAGTCTTAGGTTTCCTTTCTATTTTTTCCCCTGGTCAGCCTCCTGCTACTATATTCAATTTTTCCCTGTACCTTGCTGATACAATCCATGAAAAACTTGTTAAAATGACTGAAGAATGTGTTTTCAAGTTGTTATCACTCAGAAAAAAATGAAACATCATTTGACATAGTCTTAGGGGTTCATTTGTCAAAGGTATGGTCATAGAGTTCATTTGTCATTAGTTGATAAAGGAAAAATTTAAATTTTGTCTTATTAGCCTATCCTAAGGTCCAAACCCACCCCCATTCAAGTCCTTTCATGTCACAATAGTCATTATTTCCTGACATATTTCATTTCCCAAGATTATAAATTTGGAAAGGTCATTTTAGCCAAGATTCCCTGTTTTCATAGCAAATTGCACAGTAAAAACACAGTTTTCGCTACGAAACTGTTGATAATTTCGTAGCGAAACTGCTAGGAAATACACTAAGTACGCTACGAAAATAGGTATTCTTTTCTTTCTTTTCAAATCAGGTGCTAGGTGTCAGTTAATGATTAGAAATGTTAAAGTAGGTGTCATTCGAGTCAGTTAGGGTTCAGCCAAAGTACAATGGTCATATCTGAGGTCATCACTTCTGTTTTTAGCATGTATGAGTCATGATGAAGGATGAGTTGTCATCGAAACTTTAAAATCTTTCCCAATTGAGTCATTGTCATTCCTCGATTCATCTTTGCATGCTATTGATCTTTGGAGAGCTGTTTCACCAAGCCAAGCTGGTTGTTGGCATTTTCAAGAAATTGCAGGTGTCATTGATCAAGCGAGGTAGAAAAGGTATAAAAGCACCATGGATGCAAAGAGGAAGACCAAAAAAGGAGGCCATTGTCTCAGATATGAGCCATCGGACATGAATATTTTGAATGAAGAGCCAACTGCCTTAGAAGTTTTCAGAAGAACAGGGTGTTTGTAGTTTTGCCAAATATTGCAAGGATGCCATATGCAGGTTTCTAAGGAGGTTTCCATCAATTTCAATGGGACAACATCAAAGGTGGGGATTCTGAACCTCACTGTAACACCAGATACTATTGCAGCAGCAACATGAATTCCTAGGGGAGGAGAACAATGGTTCAAAGTGTAGTGCTCATCCCAAATTGAGGTCATAAATTGTCAACCAGGGCTAGTAAACTGCTGAAGTGAGGTGCACTATATGTGCCTAGGTATCTGTTTCTCACTACGTTGTATTTATTGTTTTTCTGATGTTTTTGGTTTTATGGTTTTATGTTAAAAAGGAAAAGAACTAAATTTTGGTAAAGAGAAGTGGATGGTTACACTAAAACAGAGCAAAACCTATTCTAAACTGTGTATGACACTAGCAAATGCAAAGCTTGATAATGACTCCTAGTAAGGAAATAAATCACAACATGAACTCAATAACCCATAGCATGAACTCATCCAATTCATTCATTAGAAATATGTTGGAATAGCTTGAGAAATGACAAGTTTAGTGCAAATGAGGTTCTCCTAAGTAAACAATCATCTTACAATATTACAAAGAATCTCATCCATGGCTAGAGGTTTATTGGAACACAATTGGGAAAGATTATTTGTAGCAAAATAAGATTTCTACTCTGAATTAACTTGTAATGCTAAGATTAATCCATTCAAGTGTACCAACTTGTCACTACTAAGCCTCATCCGAAAGTTAGATATTTTCTAGAATGATTTTGGGAAAAAGCTTATTTGTGAAATTGCAAAATATTGCAGAACAATCAAGGCCTTAAACTGATATCACTAATTCCTGTCCAGATGATGATGTATTAATAGAAAGTCAGAACAAAATTAGTTTATAAACAATGAAGGCCGTGAAGTTTAACTTTGACAGTCAACACAACTTAAAGAACAATGGATGACACTAAACTAGAATGCAATTGATCAAATTTGAAACAAAGTGATCACAACTAAACTAAAATGTCATTAACCTAACTTGAAATACAGTTTACTGGAATTGAGCTAGAATACCACTAATCTGACTTGAAATGTAGTGAATTAAAACTGAACTAGAGTGCCATTATCAAACTTGAGAAATAGTGACAGAATTAAACTAGAATGACATCTACCTCCAAAGTACTATGACTAGACTAAGGATGCAACTAATCACTGGAATGTTTTAGCTCTGTCTCATTTGAAATTAGTGGTATTTTGGAATATTTTGTAGAACAAGACTGGCTTCAACATGTTATATAAATGATCATGAAAGTATAAAATTCAACGAAACACAACAATGCTCTGAAACACCATAGCTATGTCTCATCCGAAATTAATGATATTTTGGAAGAGTTTATAAGATCATATTTCACTTCGTATTAACTACATGAATGAAAAATAATGGAAATTGAAAGTCCAGTTATCATTAAATTTTCTTCATTGTGCGTATATTTTCACTTTATAAATGTAAGACCTACCGTAGCATCTAAAGCAAAAAAGTAAAGGAACACAAAGTTCGAAAATTAATTAAACTAGGAATGAAAACAAGCAGGTTATTTATTCAACACATATAATAAGTTTGTATAAATGCCTACTAATTTGAGAAGGCATGTAATCACTAACATTAATTTAATAAAACAACAATGATGCTTCTTTCGTTCAGTGAATATATAAATGAAGAGTGTCATGGTTCTTCCGAGATCTAGGAAACAAAACAAAATCTTAACTAGTTGTTTCTGCCTCCCGAGTCATACTTATAATGAAGTTATAATAATTTTATTAAAAGCTATGATGTTCACTTAATTACAAAATCTGACACAACAACATCACAGACCAGAGTCCGTGTTTTGATAGGAGACTGCTTCTCCTCTACGTGCATAACCGCTAGGATACTTTAACTCAGACTTCGTGGGGAGCAAGAGATGATGGGGAAGTGTTGTGGATTTCACCCATATGAATTTTTCTTTACAGTGACACCTGGAACCTACATAAACATGAGGATGGCTGCAAAACATACGACTGGCTACGGAATGCCTGTATTCTGTAGCCGAGTCTTAGTCAAAATCACTACACCAACAAAATCATGAAAAAATAGCAAATTAGTCATTATATAAATTATTAAAGCAATTTTAATTAATGTTATTGATCATTTAAGCCTGTAATTGATGAGGGACAAAGAGAATGAAGTAGAATGTGGTGAAAGGGAAGAACATCTTTGGGGTTCAACATACCCCCACTGCAAAGTTTTTGCATGTCCTCATGCAACTATTCCATGTACTCTGAGACCTCTGCTAGGACATCCAACCCTCTTCTTCTGCTTTGCTTGACATTCAATGGTCTTCTGGGCTTCCCTATGACTAACTTGAATCTTAAATTTGTAAGTGCCATGATTAGCTTTTTGTTTTTCTTCTTCAAATTTTCACTGGCCTTGTACAATTTCTCCATTTGTAGAGATAGAGTTGAATTCATATCACTTTTTAGTTTCACCTGTTCGCTCAAAATGTCATTCTCATTCCTGATATTCCTATTGAGTACTTCTAACTCATACTTGTCTCTTCTTAGCACATCAATTTCAGATTCTGGCGGGCTGGGAGTTCTGTTTCTACTTTCTGAAGCTCTCCTCTCTAATGACTCAATATAATTGTAAATTTGTTGCTGTGCTGGGTCAATTTCTGGAGTTTCTTCATCCTCAATGTTTATGATTCCTGTTTTTCTAGCCTCTGTTTTCTTTAGTATACCCCTAAGTCTGTGGCTCCGTCTTGGTTGAGATGGCCCTTCACCTCTGTCTTTGGCATATTTTCTAATTATTCTCTCCTTCTTAAGCTGCTTCTTTATTTGAGCCAATTTCTCAGAAATCATCTATTCACTTTCCTCTTGAATTGATTTACCAGTTTCAACTTCAACAACTTTGGAAAATTCCCTTCTCCTGCTTCTTCTTGTAGGTTTGCTTTCAGGTGGAGATTCTTTGGGTTCCTCAAAATGGTTTTTCACTAGAAATTCTTCCCAATTATCTCCCATTTTCCTCAAATGATGTTCAATTAAGATTTTGACTAAACCATGATGATACAAAGTTGTTTCTAGAAATTGAACCCTTTTTTGAACGTTTGAGGCCATTCTTTTCAGATTATGAAGTAGGAAAAAGGGCAAATTAATTTCGTCATCTAAGAAATGCATCATTAACCAAATATGATAGACATAAAGGGTACCGAATCTACCTTCACAAGTGATAAATTTTTGCAAAATGAGCAACATGTTCCTCCACTTATTCTTTAATGCCAAGCTAGGAATACCCTTTTTAAAAATGGAAACAGCCATACCTGGAGTCTTAAGCATTTGACTCCATGCTTCGTTATGGAATTCCCTATTTTTGAACCACCTTTCTCCTTGTCTAGGTAATTCTGTTGCCTCTGCAATTAAAGCCTCTGTAACAGTGAATTTAATGTCTCCTATTTCGACCTCTGCTCCATTGAAGGACCTTGCAAATGTTTTAGTCACCTCTTTGTGAAAACCACTAAATTTCTCCGAAAATTGCAACCAATCAGCCTGTTGTAGCATTTCTCTGATTTGTGGATAACCTTCCAAGTACTTGGCTCCAACTGGTTCGGTCCTCACTATGAGACCCATAGCTTCTCTTTTCAACCTTCAGATTACTGCTCCTCTACTCACGATGAAAATGGCTGTTAAAGAGATGTTTCTGCCCCAAAAGATGTTTCCTCTGTTTTACAGACCGGAATGGCTAAGTATTGGCTGTGGAAAGGAATGATATGGAGTGGTTATAAAACGAGTGTAATGCGGTGAGGATAATTCACACGGATTAATGAGTTGAAGGCTATCACGGAAGAAAATACCGCGAAGATATTTCGTTAAGCAATTCAAAACATCATTAAATGCTTTGGCCTAGTGACATGACTGATTAAATCACTTCAATACTTTAACCGTTAAGTTTTAAATGATGATCGAATATGGCAAGATGGAAGGGTCTTTGTCCAAAGTTTTTATGATATGGTGTATAGGCATGATCAACACGACTAATTAAAATAACCTTTTTGAATCATATATGACTTAACTATGCTAAAGTTTTCATGATTTGTCACCATAATAATTTCATACCTTTGCCTTTCCTTTGATTTTCTTTGTGGTTTTGATATGCCTTGTCCTTAATTATTGATCTTCAGTTCCTCATAACTCCTTTGATTTTGCTTGTTGTCTTGAATATGCAGGATCAATTTGCTTGCTAAATCAAATGTTTACTGGATAGTGCCTTCAGGGTCTCTGGGTGCAGAATGTCTGTCTGGCTGCAGAATGTCTTCCTAGCTGCAGAATGTCTAACTGATTGCATAATGTACCTGTAGAAGTCTTGAAACATGAAATGGAATGGTTTGAAGCATGAATGGAATGATGGAATATTGTATGAAATGAATTAAAAATGGATACTGAAATATGGTGTAATGGAGTATGAGTGAAGTGAATGATGGAATGAAATGAATCACAACTATGAAGTGGAGTGAAAAAGTGGCCTGCAACTTCTGATGTGTATTCTTCAATTGCAAAAGAGATCAAATTTAAAAATCTGAGATGGAAATGAGGTGGACCATGGAATGAAGTGGAGTATGGAATGAAGTGGAGTATGGATGAATGGAATGAAATGGAGTATGGATGAATGGAATGAAATGAATCATAAGTGAAATATGGATTTGCACTTATGATTTTGTAATAGCTACTTGCAGAAAAAGAACAAAATGGAAAAGTTAAAGTGTCAGAAAGATTCTGATTTTCACTCTATCTTTTCTGTATAAACATGTTAATCAGTGATTAGTTTTCATGTCTATTTTGCTTACTTTTTTCAACATTCGATTTAGAGGTCCACTGTTTTGAAGAAGAAAAATTATTCTTCATTAACTTCACATCACTGTTTTCCTGGAATCTCTTGACAAATTCTTCTCTTGAGAGTGGTTTGTGATACAACTTCAATCTATGACCATTCACAAGAAAAGTGACCTCTTCTTCATCTATTATCCTGATTTTTGCTGCTCCATTGTCAAAAATTTCAACAATTTCATATGGCCCTAGCCAATGTGTTTGAAATTTACCTTGAAAATCCTTGAATTTTGAATCAAACAAGAGAGCCTGGGCCACCTTCTTTGAACTTCTTTTCCTTGATGTACTTGTCATGCCATCTAGTCTCATTGCTGGGATCATACTTTTTTCAACGTATCTGTCTCATCTCATCCAATTCATTAATCAAAATCAATTCGAAGCTGTTTCCATAGATCAAGTCTGTCATAACTTTATTGCAAAATGCTTCAAATTCAGAACTTGGTAATAAATGTCTCTGTCATGTATTATAAGGGATATGCAGCTCGTTGTTCTTTCATGCTCTTCTATAGCCCACAAGGCTTTGGCAGTCCTTATCACCACCTTCTTGCCTGCACGAAGAAGCTGTTAGGATCCTCTTCAACTTTATTAGTAGATTCACTTGACCATTTTCTGGGGATGATAGGGAACATCTTCTGTCCATTTTTACCTTCCATCATCTGTCTCACTTAGCCTTGACGGCACTGAGCTCCTGATCCGTAAAATTTCTGTATCACCAAACTACAAAATATCCTCAAAAAGAAAATTAACTACAGCTACTTCAGTAGCAGAAAGTAATGGTTTGGCCTCTACCCATTTAGTAACATAATCAGTGCAAACTAATATATATTTCTTTTGTCTTGATGGAGGACTAATAGGTCCTACAAAATCCAAAGCCAATTTTTCAAAAGGTTCAATATGTACCTGAGGCTGTAATGGCATCTCACCTGAAGGAGAAGGTTTCCCTACCCTTTGGCAACTGTCACACCTTTTGACATACTCTTTAGAATATTTAAAAAGGGATAGCCAAAAATATCCTAAATTAAGGATCTTATAAGCTGTCCTTTTATCAGCAAAGTGTCCACCACAAGGTTCATCATGACATGCTTTGAGGATCTCAGGCATCTCATCTTCCCGAACACATCTTCTAATGATAAAATCTGGACCTGTCTTGTATAACTCATTAGAAACCCATGAATATTTTGCACTGTCATAAATGATCTTTCTTTTGTCTCTTGCATTCATTATTGAAGGAAATTTCCCTGAAACTAAATAATTAGCAATGTCAGCAAACCAAGGAGTTTGAGTAGAAATTGCAAAAAGATATTCATCAGGAAATTGATCTTCAACTGGGGTATTGTCTTGGATGTTTTGGAGTCTAGATAGGAAATCATCTACTGTGTTTTGTTTTCCAGGCCTATCTAGAATGGTAATGTTGAATTCTTATAAAAGCAATAACCATCTTATGACTCTGCCATTAGTAATTGATTTGTTCATTAAATATCTAATTGCAGAGTGATCTGTGTGAACAAAAGTTTCATAGCATGTTATATAGTGTCTGAATTTGTTTATGGCATGAACAATAGCTAAAAAATCTTTTTCAGTTACAGTATAGTTTAACTCTAAAGGAGTCAAATTTTTACTGGTATAGTAGATGGCATAAGGAATCAAGTCTTTTTGTCCCAATACTGCTCCTAGAGTTGTATCTGAGGCATCTGTTGAAATATGAAAAGGTAACTTCCAGTTAGGTCCCCTTAAAATAGGTGCTTCAGAAATTTTTGTTTTCAGGGTCTCAAAGGCTAACTGGAAATCAGGATTCCACTTGAATTCACAGTCTTTGGTAAGTAATTTGAAAATGGAGATGCTATCTTGGTGAAGTTTTCTATAAACCTTTGATAATATCCTGTAAATCCTAGAAAACTCCTAACATCTTTTTGACAACTTGGAATAGATAAGTTAGAGATGACTTCAACTTTTGACTCATCAACTCTAATCCCATCCCCTGAAATGTGATGTCCCAAAACAATTCCTTCAGTAAACATCATAAAACACTTTTCATGACTTAGTGAAAGATTTGCTTCTTTACATCTTTTTAAGATTTTTTCCAAGTTTGCTAAGGCTTCTTCAAATGTGTTTCCATAAACTGTGAAATCATCCATATATACATCTACACAATCATGTATTAGATTTGAAAAAATTCCTAGTACTGCCCTTTGAAATGTTGCTGGTGCATTGCATAGTCCAAATGGAAATACTCGGTAAACAAAGGTACCCCAAGGACAGGTAAATGTGGTTTTGTCTTGATCTTCCAGTGCTACTTGGATTTGATTATAACCACTAAACCCATCTAAAAATGAGAAGTACTTTTTGCCAGCTAATGTTTCTAACACCTGATCTATGAAAGGTAAGGGAAAATGATCTTTAAGAGTAGCTTTGTTTAATTCCCGGTAGTCAATACATACCCTCCATTTACCATTTTTCTTTGGCACAATTACCAAAGGAGAAACCCACTGACTATCTGAAATGGGATAGATAAAGTTGACATTCAATAATTTCTACAATTCTTCCTTAACAATCTCCCTAAGATTTGGATTCATCCATCTTTGAGGTTGTCTAATTGGTTTACAATTTTCCTCTATGTAGATGTGATGAGTGCAAGTCTTGGGGCTTATCCCTTTCATATCAGTGTATTCCCATGCATATGCCAAAGAATGTCTCTGTAATATTTTGACTAGCTCTTCTTGTTGAGATTTCTCTAGGTTCTTGTTTATGTTTAAAGTTTTGCCTGGAAATATCTCAATTGTAGAGCTACCAAATTTATCCATGGAATAGAGAGACATCTGTCTTGATGATAAAAAATCTATGTTGGATTCTTCTTGAAATTTTTCATGTTTTTATTCCGAAGAGGATTCAAAGTTTTCCAAGTTATTCAAAATCTGGCTATCTTCACTAATTTCTGAAATTGTGAAGAGAGGTTGTAAGTCTTCTTCATCCTCTATCCATTGAGTATCATCTAATTCTGTAATTGTTCTTGCTGGAGGATACAAGTTAAATTTCTTGGTTGAATTACCATCAGAGATGTACATATCACCGGATCTACAACTAATGAAAGCATCAGCTGTAGCTAACCAAGGTCTTCCTAATATAATAGGATGTCCTCCTAGATTATTCTTAGGAGTTAGGATCATAAAATCCACAGGATACTCCCAAGAGTCTAGGGATACTGGAATGCCTTCTATTACCCCATCAGGTTTGATAATAGATCTGTCTGCTAATTGTAATAATGTGCGTGTAAAAATAATATTAGGAAGTTTTAGTTTATCCATGAATTTTCTACTCATAATATTGCTTGCTGCTCCTAAATCAATGAGTGTGTTTTGGATCTCAATTCCATTGATGTGAATTTTGACAACTGGATTTCCTGGGTCTAGATACTTTGGAATAGCAATCTTACCCATCATGATATCTGCTATTTTTCCTGCCAGTTGAATTTTCTTTATCTCTCTTATTCTTTTTCTTGTTTTCTTCATGCTCAACTCCTTTATTGTTTTTTGCTAAGATTGGAATTTCCTTGATGGCTTGTAATAATGGGGTCTTAATACAAACATTTCTCAGCTCATCTAGGAAATCATAATTAGGCACCATAATTTGTTTTTCTACACCCCTATCAATTTGTAATCTTTCTGGGAAGGGAGGCGTAGAAGTGGATGTTGATGGATGCTCTAATATAGGAGTTGAAATTATTGGTTCTTTTTGTTTTGATTTTTCAATGTTTGAGTCTTGGAAATTTGTGTTCTCTTCAAGACTTTTATTTAACCGTAGAGAATCTTCCTCAGAACTATCTTGCTCTTGTATGATTACAGAAGGTTTCCTCTTTTCAAGTATTCTCCTAGAACTCAGTTGAACATCACTAAGGTCTAAAGGAGTGATCAAATAAGTTGGAAACTGTTGGCCTTCTATCATGTATGTGTTCTGAGGATTTTTATTGTTGGGGTTTGGTATGGGTTGGGCAGGCAACTAATTTGTTTTCTGAGGAAATGGTAATGGAAGTGGCTGATTTTGATGTTGTGGGTTTTGAGGATTTTGTTGAAAATTTTGTTGAGGAGGGAAATGTGGATATGGTGGATATTGATAATACTGAGAGTATCTTCCATAGAGATTTTGTGCTCCTTGCGCCCAAGTTTGTGATTGATTTTGAAATTGGGGCCAAGGTTGCTGCCAAGAATTCCAATTTGGTGGAGGTTGATTATACATTTGATCATGGAATCCTTGTGTTTGAGGCCCTTGCCAAGGCCTTCTAGAGACAAAATTGAGAGATTCTGTGGAATTTATAGGAGTTTCCTCTTGAAAAACAACTTTAAGACCAGGAAGTGAAGGATAACTCTTGGTCTCATGTTTTTCTGAACAAATTACACAAGTCTCCACAACTTTTGCATCCAAAGGGCACTCTCTTAAGGCATGCTTCTTTCTACATTTGGGACAAAAGATTGCTAAGGCATCAGACTCAGCTTTTTGCTTGTTTTGTAACTTAAGGGTGTCTATCTATTCACTAAGACTCCCTAGCATATAATATTTGAATTCATCAAGCATATGTCCTATTTCTGCCCTACTTACTGTCCCAGAAGCAGACTTACTTGCCCTTGCAAGAGCAGGGTCTCTTGGTCCTTTTACAGTTTTAGATTTCTCTCTTAAAAGGTTGATACATAATTTAGCTATTTCAGGTAATGTGAGCTGAGATATATCCCCTTTTCCCATCATGTTAAGGATATCTAACCATTCATCCATAATTTTCTTCAACAAGAGAGCTTTCAAAGTGTCTTGGTCTAGGTTTTCCATTTTTGCTCTTTTGATGTTGTAGTTAAATCTCTCCAACAAATCTTCCAGATTTTCATCTTCTTTTTGTAGCATTTTAAACACTTCCTCCTTATGGTTGAATGGCATACAGTAATCCAAATACCTCTCTAGAAATGCTTGTTTCATGTCTTCCCATGTCCTAATAGAACTATTGATCAAACTCATAAACCACTTCAATGCTGCTCCTTTCAATGTTGAAGGAAATAGTTTAAGTTTTTGAGCATCTTGTAAGTAGTCATAGGTTTTACACAGGACTTAAAATTCAAATAGAAAGGTTTCAGGATCTTCAGTTTTAAGTCCATAAAATTTTGGAAGGACAGAGGGTGAAATGTTTTTCATAGTTGTATTGGTTTCTTCATCCACTATAGGAAACCCAAAAGAGCTTCCCATTTCTCTTCTACCTCTTCCTCTGCCTCCTTCTCCTTCTGCACCTCTACCTAATTCTCCTCTACCTTTACATATACCCCCTCCAAATAGTGTGTGTTCTCCATTAAAAACTCCTCCTCCCCCTTCTTCTGCCATAGTTGATTCTTCTGTAGAAGTTGAAAAGTTTATGTCCCTAGCAGGGGTTCTTGAATATTCTTCTAAGTCAGGTTCAATGGGTATAGTGGAAGGTATTTCTAATGGAATATCTGATCTTAATTTGTCTGGAAGTCTAGGATCAGTAAAGGATGGAATGTGGGTTTGAGTTGGAGGTGTGCTGGCTCTTGGTCTTGGTGAAACAAGTGGTGTTCTAGGAATCAAGCTTCTGCTTCTTATGAATCTACCCCTTGAGTCTCTTTCCCTACGCATATCATTGTTTTTGGGTGGTAAGAAACAAGGATACCTAGTTACACTTCCCCGGCAACGGTGCCAAAATGTAGTGCTCAACTTAGTGTTCCCAAATTGAGGTCATAAATTGTCAACCAGGGCTAGTAAACTGCTGAAGTGAGGTGCACTATATGTGCCTAGGTATCTGTTTCTCACTACGTTGTATTTAGTGTTTTTCTGATGTTTTTGGTTTTATGGTTTTATGTTAAAAAGGAAAAGAACTAAATGTTGGTAAAGAGAAGTGGATGGTTACACTAAAACAGAGCAAAACCTATTCTAAACTGTGTATGACACTAGCAAATGCAAAGCTTGATAATGACTCCTAGTAAGGAAATAAATCACAACATGAACTCAATAACTCATAGCATGAACTCATCCAATTCATTCATTAGGAATATGTTGGAATAGTTTGAGAAAAGGACAAGTTTAGTACAAATGAGGTTCTCCTAAGTACACAATCATCTTACAATATTACAAAGAATCTCATCCATGGTTAGAGGTTTATTGGAACACAATTGAAAAGGATTATTTGTAACACAATAAGATTTCTACTCTGAATGCTAAGATTAATCCATTCTGCAGCTCAACTTGTCACTACTAAGCCTCATCCGAAAGTTAGAGATTTTCTAGAATGATTTTGGGAAAAAGCTTATTTGTGAAATTGCAAAAGATTGCAGAACAATCAAGGCCTTAAACTGATATCACTAATTCCTGTCCAGATGATGATGTATTAATAGAAATTCAGAACAAAATTAGTTTGTAAACAATGAAGGCCGTGAAGTTTAATTTTGACAGTCAACACAACTTAAAGAACAATGGATGACACTGAACTAGAATGCAATTGAAACACAGTGATCACAACTAAACTAGAATGCTTTAGCCTAACTTTGAAATACAATGAATTGGAATTAAAATAGAATGTCACTAATCTAACTTAAAGTATAGTGGAAAGAGTTATACTAGAGTGCCATTATCAAACTTGAAACATGGTGACAGAATTAAACTAGAGTAACATCTACCTCCGGAGTATTACAACTAGACTAAAGATGCAACTAATCACTAAAATGTTTCAGCTTTGTCTCATTCGGAATTAGTGGTATTTTGGAATATTTTGTAGAACATGACTGGCTACAACATGTTATGTAAATGAGCATAAAAGCATAAAATTCAACAAAACACAACAAAGCTCTAAAACACCACAGCTATGTCTCATCCGAAATTAGTGATATTTTGGAAGAGTTTATAAGATCATGACTAGCTGTAACAACTGATGTAATTGAGCACAAGAACGTAAAAATAACTCCTAAAATACTACAGTTACACCTCATTCAACATTAGTGATATTTTGGAATAACTTGTGAGAATAAGACTGACTGTAGCATCTAAAGCAAATAAGTAAAGGAACACAAAGTTCGGAAAATTAATTAAACTAGGAATGAAACAAGGCTAAGTTACTTATCTAAATCATATGAACAAAGCTTCTCAGGTATCAGGGGCCTTCTACCACCAGAGTAGCACACAAATCTACTCAAGATTGACTCAGCTCGTGCAATAAAATGATGCTTCTTTCATTAAAGGAGAAATATTTCAAAACAGAGTATTTACGGTTCTCTGAGATCTAGGCAACAAAAAAAAATCTAACCAGCTGTTTCCCAGTTTCCCGAGTCATACTTATAATGAAGTTACATAACTACTCTTGCGAAAAACAATGATAAGTGTCTTTCCCACTTCTAATCAAATAAAAAATCTTATTAACAGTCTTGTGCTTTACTGCGGACATTTGTAGAGTCCGTGTTTTGATAGGAGACTGCTTCTCCTCTACGTGCATAACCGCTAGGATACTTTAACTCAGACTTCGTGGGGAGCAAGAGATGATGGGCAAGTGGTGTGGATTTCACCCATATTCCTTTTTCTTTGCAGTGACACCTGGAACCTACATAAACATGAGGATGGATGCAGAACAGATGACTGGCTACGGAATGCCTGTATTCTGTAGCCGAGTCTTAGTCAAAATTACTACACCAAAAAAATCATGAAAACATAGCAAGTTAGTCATTATATAAATTCTTAAAGCAATTTTAATTAATGTTATTGATCATTTAAGCCTGTAATTGATGAGGGACAAAGAGAATGAAGTAGAATGTGGTGAAAGGGAAGAACATCTTTGGGGCTCAACACAAAGGCTTCAAGTTCACCATGTAGGAATGTAAGGAATTTATCCAGCCAGAGCATAGTGAGATTGATCTCACAAATGCCAGTCCAAAAGGAGCTACATGATAGACAACTTCTCAAAGCTCTTGCTAGTCATTCAGAAATACTTCACTTGTGAAGGGAGGTACCACAAGGTTTACTCATACCATTTCAAGATTCTACTACATTTTGTTGGTAAGAGGTCTCTTGATTTACCTTTTTACTTATACAGAACCTTAGCCAAAATTTCAGACAAAGTTCAAGCTAAGTCTGAAGGAAATGAAACCTCACTTTTTCATCATGGTTTAATCAAATTTCTTGTATTAGAAAAGTTAGAAATATTAGACAGAGATTGGTCATATTTTTTGTTTTGGTTTTAAAGTAGATGCCATCACTCCTAAAAGAACTCCTAAACCTAGAGCTATACCATCACCTTTAGTGGCAGAGAAAAGTGAACTAGTAATCATGGAAACAGAGCCAATGCAGAAAGTTGATACACCTGCTATTAGACCTGCAAAACAAAAGCCAACAGTGAGCAAACATGGCAGCAAGAGAGTTACAAGAAGCCAAACAATAGATAAGGGTAACTTAGAAGACATTCTGCATGCTATTAATATTGAGGAAACTCCCATATTCCAAGCTGAATATATAGATGAGGGAGGAAATAATCTCAATAAAGCCAAATCAGTTAAGAATTTAGAGTTTGAGGGTGAAGATACAGGTTTCATGTTTCAGGCTAGGAAACCAATGACAAGAAATGATAGAAAACTCTTGGAAGGAAGTAACGAAACTCAGAAGGTCACTAAAAATGTCCAGCCATCACCAAGCATAATTTTCCTCTCATCACCTGCAAAAGAAGATCTAGTCATCAAGCAAAAGAAAGGAAAGGAGAAAATCATTGAAAAAACAGAGATTGAGGTCCTTAAGGAGTAGTTGAAGTTATCAGATCATGAAATAGCAGTCTTGAAGAAAGAGGCAAGGAAACATAATGTTCAAAAGGTGCAGTTTGGGAAAATGAAAGAAGTTTGGGAGGAGCAGGTTAATAATGTGTCAAAGACCTTAGATAACACACATCAATTGATCAAATGGAAGCCGCCATTGAGAGGAGAGGTGAAGCATATTAGAAAAATGAATCTGCAGTTACAGTCTAAGAACAGAGCACTAAAACATGAAGTGAAGGATCTAGAACAACAACTTGATTTGATCCATGAGGAGCTGGAGAAGAAGGGCTTAAAGATGACTGTAGTTGAGGATCCCATAGCTCAACTTATCATTAATGAAGAGGAAACACCTCAAGGGTCTTAAAGTTGAGTTTGATTATGTTTTAGGAGGCTCATGGCATGTTGAAGACCAAGTTTCTACAACTGGAGGTCAAATTTTTGAGATAGGGTTAAAATCTGTAAATTTTACAGTTTTCCACAGTTTCGTAGTGTTCCCTAGGCTTAAAGCCAGGAAAACGCTACGAAATTTTTTGTAGTAGATTATTTGTTTCCAACAACAATTTTTGCAATTTTCAAAGAGGGAATTTAATGGTGGTGAGGTTTCATGTCATGATGGACACCATGTAACAACAAAGAAGCATAAATTTTAAGTGCAAAAGCCATTTTTTGGACACTATGAAAGCTTTCTACGAAACTGCCATGTTTTCATAGTGAGCTGTTTTTGAAGGTTTCTGAGCAGTTTAAAAGAAGTTTTGGATAGATGGACACATCCAACAGGTCAAGGGACCTTACCACCAAATATTTATGACTTGAAGATAATGCAATGGAGACAATTCATCAACTGAAGCTTTCATTGAAGATAAGGGTCTTGTTTTCCTGAAAAATAGGGTTTGGTTCCATATGTTTAGGAGGGATTTTAATATGTCAAGTAGTGATAAAGATATGCCATAGCCTATTCGACCATGTGATGCTTAGTTGTCACTGACATGTAACTGTTTTAGAGATAAGGTAGACTGATGTAATAAATAGGAGTTTTTGTCCTATTAGGAAAAGTCATCTTTAGGGTGTAGCTGTCATTTTCCTTTTAAAAGACATGTTTTCTGTTATATGAGGTGTCATAGGAAGAGTTCGATGAATCTAGCCAAGAGGAAAATCATCCCTGATGTAAGAAGGTCTATTTAAAGCCAGATTATCGAAGTTGTAAAGGGTTGGAGATTTTTTGCACCATACTGCTGCTTTATGTGATTTGACTTATATCAGTAATAAAAAGGACTTCTTCTTGACAGACCTGAGATTCTCAAGGATTTTTTAATGGTTTTCTGATCTATATCTTTATGTGTACCACTTGCAGTATAAATCATCTTTATTACTCAGAATTCATACGTTTATGCTCTGACTTACTTTATTGATGAAATGACTGTGTTGTCCTATGTTCTTAGTGTGATTTGCCTTTGTTAAAAACTCTTATCTGCCTCAGCTTCCATGCCAAGAAACATTACCATTGAATTTACTGATTTGTAGACTCCATAAGCCCAATGGTTGCAAGCATGCATTCTTTTCAACCTACATACACAAAAATAAAGTTACTTTTCAAATAGAGTTAGCCATCTAGTCCTATCATTATCTAATATCATAAACCCCTTTGAGAGAGCCCTCTCAGACTGAAGAGGCTAAGCTTCAGTCAAAAGCTAGTTTGAAACAATTACATAGAGTTTTCTGATCAACAACCAATCAAGTGAAATAATGTGATAACACAAGTATTCATCAATTTTATTCCACATGTTCCTATAATTTCAGTCTGAAAGGTTTGCTATCAACTTTCAGAAACTAGATGTTGAAAGTAATCCATAGCCAATAATATTTTGGACTTCCTTAATCAGGAAATATCAACAGATTTCACATACAAAAGCTTCATTGACTCGTTCATCCATCCAATTGTCAACATGCTAAACAACAACATCCAACCAAAAGTCAATGATGAAATTAAAAAGGTCCTACAGTTATGTGAACATAGTAGGACAGGAGATTGGTACCTTTATCAAAACCACACAGAGATTAGGGTATATGGATCTAATATTTTTCCATATAAGCTGCCCAAATACCTCCCAATTAGGTTATTTTCACTTGAATATATAAGGAAGATCCTAAACTCTGATGGAGTAAATTTCTTGTCAGCCAAAAAGAAGACACAATTTAAGATAAAGAATTGGATTGGTCCTTTTATTTGCAATAGTAGAGATGCAGGTCCACAAGCATAAAAATATTTGAAGGAATTTAAGTTCAATCAAAGTTTTCAATGGTATTATGATCCTTTAGGAGTTATAAGCAAGCTAAGGATTAAATTTAAGCTAACTCCTTATGTGCATTTATCAAAGCCAGACATTGAGAAGTATTCCAATCAGTCTGAATGGTTGGAGAACACTTTAAAAGAGGCATAGAAGCAAGGTGATACTAGTTCCATCTTACAAACTCCAGCCCCACAGGATATGAACTCTAAAAGAGAAAGAGAAGAAGGATCATACTCAGCGGAAACTATCACTGAAACTAAATTCCAAATGATGTACATGAAGAAGCCCAAATTAAATCATGTAGATGAACAAGTTGAAAAAATTGAGATTACAGTGGTGAAAGACAATGTACCTCCAGCAGTTTCTGAGGAAACTCACTAGCCTTCAACATCTCACACTCTTATTATTCAAAAGCAGCATAGTGTTGAAGTGTCTTCATCCAACAAACCATCAGATAAAGAGCAGGATATTATGCAAAAGTACAAGGAAATCAAGCTCAGGAATGAGGCATTAAAAGTTAATGCATATGCCCAATACTGGAAACAAAAACCAAGTGACCAAAGCAGGTTACTTTCAGCATTTGCCTACAAAACCATGAAGATGCATATGATTTTTTTGCAGCCCACAGTGAAACATCCAAAGTCATCAATAGATTATAAGAAGACATCCTATGAAGTTCAAGCCGAAGCTCTTCATCCTATAGACCAGATAGAATTTCACAAGCAAGATGGTGAAATGTTGTATTCTACCATGACAAACAAAGCCATGAGTGTATGGAAGCTACAAAACATTCTAGAGAACATCAAAGCTTAGCTAAATCTAGAAAAATAATCTTCACAGGCTAAATATAACCTAATTAAATCTTTGGAAGATTTGGTTATTGAAGTAGGATATGATCCTAAAAAAGTCAAAGTTGCAGAACTCATAAAGAAAAAGAATGCAGACATTGCTGCATTAAATAAACAACTCAAATTTCCTCCTACTGAACATCCACAGGCCAAAGAAGTATTACAGGATGCAAACCAAAAATATGAGATGATGAACCTCATTCTTCAGTTAACTGCACAATTGAAAGAAATGGAAAATGAGATGGAAAAGTTAGTACATGAGAAAGAGGCCAGTAGGGAAGCAGTCCCTGTCAGTGTTATTACTATAGTCACTATAGCTGTTCCTTCTACCTTATCAGAATCATTGGCCCCATCGGTTCTAGTAGCTACATCACTTCCTATTACATCAACAACTACTTCAGCTACATAATCATCTACAACAGCAGCACAGCCTCGTGATCAAGCAGGAAAAATAGTTAAGGCAATGCAGTATATGTCCATCCAAACAAATGAAATAAACATACTTAAAGAACAAATTAAAAATCTAGAAGATGAGAAGAAACTAGTTCAAATCATGCACAAGAATGAAGTGCAAAAGACAAACAGATGGACAAAGAAATTGTAGAATCTAGAGAAAGAGATGACATTGAAAGAACCACTTGGTCAATCCAAGCAACAACTATGGGCCAATATCATTGAATCTGTCAATGATATGTGGCCATCCATTCAAGTTATTTATGAACAAAAATATCTTACCAAATCAGCAAATGAAGAAATTCAGAAAATCAAGGAAGAACTTGGTAAGAAGCCAGAAGAAGCCAATGAAATCATCAAATTTCTTAATTACAAAAATAAGAAAGAATTAGAGGAAATTGGAATTAGTGATAGGACAAACACAATCCTTGAAATCAGAAAGGTGATTTCTAAAAGGAACCTAATGGTTCATCTTAAAGAAAATTTTTAGAATATGGAGCTAGCCATAACTAGATTCATGGTTAAATTTGATGTTTTGAGGCAGAAAGGTTTACCAAATCCTTTGGTTATTAATGACAGATTGATGATACAGGAGGATTAGGATAAAAAAAATCAGAGAAGTGGCAAAGGATCAAATCAATAATTCTGCCATGCAAGGCATACCAACAGTAAAAGTACTCTACAAGAGTTTTGAGAACCTTTTTTACCTACAACATGAGGTAAAACATTTATTCATCTACAAACCTACATTTGCAAAATACACAGAAGCAGATGAAATCTTCAGAAGGATGGTAAAAATTAAGTTACCAAATGCAGAAGATTGGGAAAAGTTGATTGATTTACTATGAAAGGTAAAACAGTAAACAAGATCAGTCAAAGTGAAGCAGACAATTTAATGTAAAACATAGTACCAGTAAAGAGTATTAGAGTTTAAAGTGTATCAGATGAAAGTCAGATGGTTAATGTAAAAATAGAATTAACCAAACAGAGTTAAAGGTAGCTAGCGTAAAGGACACTCAAATTCCTAACAGACAGCCTTCGTTGAGCAACAGTCAAAGACAAATCAACAAAAGATCAAAGACAACAAACAACAAAATCAATTAAAGTAGGGACATATTGCATTAGTTAGATATCTGTCACTATCTTCTTGCATGAAGATATTTATTTTTTCCTTGAATAATTCCTAAGACAATTTAGTATATTTTGTAAAGAGTTTTTTGTATAAATACTTCACATTTCGAAGTATTGAGTGTGGATGAATTGCTAAACATTTCTATAGTTGTAATGTTCTGAAATCTGAGGGTGATTGTACCATTTTCAAGTCAGCAGACTAGATTGAGCAATCAAGGCATTATATTTCAGGATTCATGTGTTGAGCCACTTCAGTGAGTTACTTTCTACTTGTTCAATTTTTATTTTCTGAATTTTTCACATACTTGCATGTTTTCTAAATCTAAATGATATAACAGGAGTTTTATTTCAGAATTCGTTTAAAAACAATCTGTCTTGAACTATTTATCATTTACATGTTTTCTTTTGATATCAAGAGTAGGGAATTCTTAATTTCTCCCTAGTTTCGATTGACCTCTATCATTTCCTTTTTTATTTGGATCTGAGAATTCTTAACTACTCTCCCATTCCGATTAAAACCATTTCACCATTCAGCCTATAGATCTGAAGTTACTTAGCTATCTTTCCCTGTGAACACTTCCCTTTTGACCTTGATTCTGCTCTGTTGCTAGATACATTGACTCCATTATCCCAATGGTAAACAGACCTGCATCTATCCATATGAATAAGTAATTTCACCACCAAATCCAAATAAAAATCAAAACCCCAATCAATCTTACATAACTAGCCTAAAATCAACTAAAAACAACAAAGTTAAATCTTAAAGAGAGAGCCCTCTCTGAGCATTAGGAAGGCTAGATACTAAAGCCTAAAAGTAGGTTTGTGGTTACCTCTAATATTATTTAAAAAAAAATAAAAAATATAACAACCCTAGGAATTATTGGAGTGATAATAGTACCCACACTCGTTCAAAGAAGAGTTTAGCAGTGGCTTCTGTTGTGATATTTTTCTTGCAGGTTGCCATAATGGCCATCTTCAAGAATCTTTTGACGACCACGAAAATAGAGTCATTGCCATGCTTAGTAGAAGGAAGGCCTAATGTGTAATCCATGGAGATGGATTCTTAAGGTCGATTAGGGGTAGGTAACATAGTATAGAGGCCTTGATTTTTGATGGTTAGTTGGAAATGACGCAGGAAATGTAGGATCTGATATACTTCCCGACATCTTGTGAAAGGTTTGGCCAATAGAAATACTTCTGCAGTACTGCCACTGTTTTCTCGACCCCAAAATTCCCAACGACCTGATTGTAGTGCGCTTCCCAAGTCATCTTGGCACGCTCGCTTCAAGGAACACAGAGGTGTCCTAGGTGACATAACAATGCATCCTGTAGGTGAAAATTTGGAACTCGGTTACCCTTCAAGAGAATTTTGTATGTGTGGCCAAATTCTGGATCGCTCTTGTAGAGAATCTAAAAATCAGAAGTCTCATGCCTAAAAGAGTTGAGCACGGTGGTTATCACCATGATCGGTGGTCGGTTGAGGCAGTCTGCAACATTATTGGTGCTGCCTTTCTTGTACTTGATGTTCAAATGAAATTGTTGCAGATATGTGGACCACCTCATATGGCGATCGTTCTGCAAATTCCCTTGTGTCTGTATGAACTACAAGGGTCGGTGGTCTACGTGGATGATCATTTCCTTCCCCAAAATGTAATGCTTCCATTGTTGGTAAGCCTTCACAATGGAAAACATCTCTTTGTCATAAGTGTGATACTTCTGGAATGTGTCAAACAATGTCTCACTGTGATATGCCACTGGATGCCCTTGTTGAGTAAGAACTGCCCCAATAGCATAGTCAGAGGCATCTGTCTCGATCTCAAATGGTTGTTGCAAGTCTGTTAATGTGAGCACTGGGGAAAAGTAGAGGCGATGTTTAAATTCTACGAACGCCTTCTATTGAGATTCTGACCAAAATCATTTTTCTTTTGCTCCTCCCTTGGTGACTTGACTAAAGGGCCAAGTGATATGAGAGAATCCCAACACAAACCTGTGGTATAAATTAGCAAGACCCAGAAAGCTTCGAAGCTCTGTTAGAGTGGTTGGATCCACATGCACCCCCACTCATCAATAATGTATCCTAGATACGGAACCCGGGTCATGCCAAAAGTGCACTTCTCCAAATTGGCACAAAACTTGTGTTGCCACAATGTTTGGAGGACCTGTTGGATGTGGTGGAGGTGCTCTTCCCAAGTTTGGCTGAAGATCAGGATGTTATCCAAGTACACTACTACAAATGAGTTGGTGAATGGCTGTAAGATGTCGTCCATCAACCTCATGAAGGTTGTGGGAGCATTCGTCAACTCGAAAGGCATGGCAACCATTCAAAAAGGCCCTCCTTGGCTTTGAAGGCAGTCTTCCACACATCAGATGGTTTGGTTGGTACCTGATGATAACCGGACTTCAAGTCGAAGGTCATCATTCCGTGGGATCGGGTACCTATTCCGGACAGTGATATTTTTCAACACCTGATAGTCAATACAAAGTCTCCAAGTACCATCCTTCTTTTGCACCAACATGATCGGGCTCCCATAGGGAGATGAATTTGGCCGGATGTGACCTTTCTGCAACAACTCCTAAATTTTCCTCTTGATTTCATCATTCTCTAGAACAGAGCACCGATATATCGGTCCATTGGGGAGCGACACACTTGTGGTCAGATCGATGGGGTGCTTGACTTGACAATACAAAGGCACCCCTGTGTGTGAGGTGAAGATGTCCCTGTACTCCTCCACGACCTTGTCCATTTGTTGTTGTTGTGCATAAGAGACTTGTCTGGAGGTCGTGGCCACAATATTCTTCTTTCCCTAAGGGTGGATCATCAGGAAAACAAATTTCCCGGTTTTGGAAATGAGCTTATTGTATTGCTTTGCAATAACCAAAGAGATAGTGGCAAGAGGTGGTACATCTGGTATCCTGTAGAACTTATTGCCAAAAGTAACAATAACAGTGCGAGGCCGAGACTCATACACAACATGTATCTTCCACAAGTATGGTTGTCATAATAATACATCACAAACATCAAGATGAACAATGTCACATAATACCTCAGCAATGAAGGGCTTGATGCTGTAGGGAATGTGACACTTCTGGTTGATGCAGAGATCCTATCCTTGGTGAAGCCACCCAATGGTGTACGACTATGGGTGTGCTGTGGTCGACAAGCCCAATTGTTTCATGACCTCTATTATAATGAGGTTCTTTTGGCTCCGACTGTCGACAATGAATTGTAGAGGGGAACCCTTTACCCACATATGGGAGTGGAAGAGACACTCCTCCTCCTCTGGATCTTCCGGTTCTTCCTTTTGGATATTCATGGTGGAAACGGTGGCGTTGGGCTCCTTATCGATAATCTGCCTCCCTTTTTCATTCCCCTTCTTGGGTTATGATTCAGAGTCAGAGCATGCATCTGATTCAAAAGCCTTCATCTCGGCCACTAGTGACTGCTTGGCCCGACACTCACTTATGTTGTGAGTGGAGCTCTTATGGAACTCACACTAATTTCTCTTGTACTTCTTCGGCTTCGCGGTGTTTTTCTTTGCTTGCGGCTTTGGCTGGTTGTCATGGGCTGCCATGCCTTAGCTTTGTTCTTTGTTCTGCGTTTTGGGGGCACCTTTCCCTTGCTTTTGATTTCGCAGATCCAAAGACTCGCTTCTTCTGTTTGAATTTCTGCTCAATCTTGGCAGCATACCAGTATGCCGTACCAAGAGAGGAGATTTTGAGGAACTCCTTTTCCTACTGAATGTATCTGTGAAGACAACTACGGTACTTCAACACTAAATGTTTCTTCGAATATTTGATACCCAACTTTCTGTACAGGGTATGGAACAGATTCATTAGCTCATGCACATCTTGATCCCTTTGCTGCCGCAGCATAGTTCGTAGTTCATAGCTCCCCACGGGATAATATTTTTCCTTGATGGCATCTTAGAAATAATTCCAAGTGGGTACGACTGAGAAAAAATATGGTTCCCCCTCATCCTTTTTCTCACAGCAGGTTTCCCACTAGTCCCTGAAATGGGGGGCGACTTTGAGGAGTGCAAAAATAATCTTCTCTTGGTTGGAAAAGTCATGAACCGAGAAATATCCTTCTAATAGATTCAACCATCTATCTATGACATATGCATATATTTGGCCATCAAATATGGGAATTCCAAAGTTTACTTGCACCTTAAAAGGGGCCGTGCCTCTATAGTTGCTGTTGGATGTAGATACGCCGCCAGTGGGCAGTCGTTGAAGGATTTGGACAAAGTTATCCATCATCGCGTTCCTTTGTTTTTCGAGGGCATCCTCGAGTAATATTTTGATAGGATCTCCTGCTCCCTCATCTTTATTTTTGTTCCCCATGGGAAACCGTCAGGGTTTGCGAGGATGATATTGCAAAGGTTCAACCAGATCGACCCCTAACTCCTTATGCCCCGACCTTGTTGGGGACATGAAAAGAAGGATCGAGAAAGAGCAGACCACTCTGATACCACTGATCCGAATTTATGCAGGAACGCAACAGAATAAACATATAAACATAAATACAAATATGCAGTGGAAATAACACTTCATTTCATTGATATCAAAGAACTGAAATTTGTTTATAGACAAAATGGAAATAAACTAGCTAGGGTGCTGGTAGCTTATCTCTGAGAAGAGATGTGGCGGCTACAGGGCTTTAAATGTTGTGTTACAATGAGCCTAGAAGGCCTATATATTATTGAGAAATAATGGAAAACCATATACATCCAAAAACCTAACTCTAGGAGATGAAACACTAGACTATGGGCGCCGTTGGGGTAAATTGGTACATCAATTTCCCGGGGTCGTAACTTTGGCATACTGTCTCCGTTTGACGCACATGATACATCGTTAGAAATATCTATCCGAGGAATAGAACTATCGACAACGAATATTGAGTCTAAATGAATCATATTGACTAGAAGGTTTCATGCCCAAAAAACGTCGTTTAAGGCCTCAAAATGGCTCCGGAAGTTTAGGACTCGAAAAACTGCAAAAAATAGTAAATTGTGCTACAATTAAGGAAACTAAAAAAATAAAAGAAAAAATGGTGGGGATCCAAGTGGAATAGGCGGGTGGGCACCAGTATCCACCTAGATCACCTTTGGCTCTGAAATCGATATACAAGAAACTAAAGTCCATGCAATTTCAACCACTTTTTACAGAATTGTAATCTGATCCCTAAAACGAAAGTTATGACGATTTTCCTTCGGTCACTTGTTTGAGATGAAATTATGGGGCCTGCAAAAACCCTAAATTCCTTTTATCATATCTCCAAAAATATAGTGAACCAAGATATGAAATTTTTACACGAGGTTCATCAATATTTCGGATCCATGGGGTAACAATTTCAGCGTTTGAATCCTCGTAGAAAAAAGTTATAGCGAAAATTCCAAGATGATCTGTTTGAAGAAGCGAAACCCTAGAATCCCAAGCTCTGATACCAAATGTTATGAAACCAGCTCACAAAATAGAAGAAAATATAGATCAACGACTTAGAAATCAACCTTTTCAAGGGGGAAACCTTTTTTACATTACATAAATGAACAATTCTTGGATGATACAAATGACAAAACCTCCTTCCTATATATAGGAGCCCAAGAGGTCACAATATAATCCTAGCTGACATAACAATAAAAATGTAAGGGCACAATAATAACAATTGTGGGCTTATATGGGGCACAATAATAATAATATGGGGACTACATGGGCATAACAATAACAATAAGGGGGTTACACTAACAATAACAATAAGGGGATACACTAGTATTTTAGGGACCTAGCAACTTCCATCTATCAAACTCTCTTATGAGCTTCTCCTAACCTCATCCCTTCAAAATTGAAATTAACGAGAATAGGGTGGGGCATACTATAATGAGAATGGAATCCTAGTGTATAGCTTAATACTTCATTGACCTAAACCAACACCCCTTTGAACCATTCTAATTTTCTTCTTAATTGAAGTTTTATGTTCTAAATTAAATGTTTGATTTCACTCATAAAGTGTTACAACTCACCTATAAATATGGAGCACAAATAACTTATTTACACATTATAAATGACTTTAAAAAAAAAACCATTACACATGAACACATTCATTTGGTCAAGTTAACACAACAAAATACTCTTTAACAAAAATCCCCCAAAATTTGCATTTAACCCCAACTACTTACTTATTCATAATTCTAATGCAAATTCAAACTCAACTTTTATAGTCTTAATATACCTATTGAAAAAATTCATTATTAATAACCTAATAACATTTTAAAATTCAAAAATATCATTTTTTCCATTCAAATAAATCTTTTTAATATTCCATCCTTTTGAATAAATTCATTATAGGTGAAATACAATTCCTCTTCATTTAAATATTTAATCTAAATATCAATATAAAATTCAATTAAATAGTTAACAACCATATCAAAACTCATTTAGATATATAATAACCACACGAATTTTCCTTTGCTGCCTCTATTCTCATGGTCGAAAGTTATCACCTTCAACAATCCCACAAAGTATTTAATCTTTTGTCTGGTTATCTATGACTAATAATGTGAGTGCAAATTAACCCATGTTCGGAATTACCCTAAATAAATTTATTTGTATTTTTTGATATATAAGCTATCAAAAACAATTTATAGCTCAAAAAAAATTTATATACGATTATTTGGTCAATAAAAATTTAAAATTAAACATCGAGGTTATGCTTGGAGTGGAACATCAAGGTTATGCTTAATTACCTTGGTTCTATGCAACATCATTAAGCTCATGATTTAGCACATTTTTAGTTGGTTGTTTTTTTTTAATAGGAAAAACCTAATGAATAAGTAATATATAGGAAAGATCTAATTACTAAGTAATATATAGGAAAGATCTAATGACTAATTAAAAGTCTAGATGTCTTGTATTGACTATGGACATTGAAAATTCTTTTGGGGTTTCCTAACCAATATATCCTATAACATGTTTTTAAAGATTTGAATATGAGTGAGTGGGTTGGTAAGCAATAATTCCAGCCATTTGAACTAAGAACCATTGGCATGAGATTATCTTTACTGATTATAATGGTCTTACAATAAGAACATTGAAGGAAAAATATGACAAAGATCCTTATTAGAGAACACATTGAATAGTTGTGCATATAGTTAATATGACCACATGGGACAAGGTTAATAGCTTTTAGGGAATCCTAATATGGATACGTATAAAGTCGAGTGGGGTCATAATGAAAAAATGAGGCGAGATTCCTCAGAAGGGCCGAACAACATTTTAAATTTCTAAGTTCACTCTTTTTTAAAATATGGTTCTCTACTCATTATCAACTTTGTGTAATCTCATCTTCTTTTCTACTTCTCTCTCTCTATTTTTAACTATGGTGGATTGGTAATTTGTTGGAGTGATCTCGGCGAGGTCTAAGATCAAACCTTCCCGCTACCACTACATCACCAAGAGTATATCCGATGTTCCTGTAAGGAAAATATACCAAGAATAATGACTTAGCAACAATTGAGACATCCTTTATTGAATACAAACAAAATAAATCCCTGGAGCTACCTATTCCTCTAGCCTTATCACAATATGATTAACATGCCATTTCAAGGAATCAAACTCGAGTGGAGAGAGAAATAATGTCCATCTTAACCACTTGGCCTATCCTTACTCGACACCTCTTCATGTAAAGCTTAACTTATGTTTATATTTTTTATTTTTTCTATATTATCCACGCTTCTATGATATATTTTATTTCCTAATATTTTTAATCTTATTACATTTATTATTAATATTATTTAGATAAAATTTGGATTATAGCCTATCATTAACTATTGCATTGAGGCTTTGAAACTTAATTTTATTTATTTAATGTTTTATAATTATATTATTACTTTGTGTTAGGTCCCTATATTACTAGTATAGTCCCTTATTGTTGTCAATGTAACCCCATTATTGTTATTATTGTGCTCCTGTAACCCCCATATTATTATTATTGTGCCCTTAAATTATTATTGTTAGGTCGGCTAGGATTACATTGTGGCCCCATGGACTCCTATATATAGAAAGGAGGTTTTGTAATTTGTATCATCCAAGAATTGTTCATTCATGTAATGTATTGGAGGTTTCCCCCTCGAAGTGGCTTATTTATAAGGCATTGATATCTCTTTTCTTCTATTTTTGGAGCTGGTTTCACAACATTTGGTATTAGAGCCTTGGGATTCTAGGGTTTCACTGCTCCAAACAGGTCATCGTGGCATTTTCGCTATAAATTTTTTCTACGAAGTTTCAGATGCTGAAATTTTTAGAGTGCGAATTAAAAATCCTTAGGAACCTCATCGCAAAATTTCAGAGCTTGGTTCACAATATTTTCGGAGATATGATCTGTGGAATGTAGGTCATTTTGCAGGCTCCTGAATTTAACCTAAGCAGGTCATCGTGGAATTTTCGCCATAACTTTTTTTCTACGAAGGTTTAGAAGCTGAAATTTTTAGAGTGCTAAGCTGAAATCCTGAGGAACATCTTCGCAAAATTTCAGATCTTGGTTCACAATATTTTCGGAGATATGATCTGTGGAAGTTAGGTCTTGTTTAAGCTTCTGAATTTCATCTCAAAGAGGTGATCGTTGGAAAATATTCATAACTCTCTCTTTGAGCATCAGATTGGAATTCTGTAAAAAGTAACTGGAAATACACGGACTGTAGTTTCCTGTCTATAAATTTCAAAGCCAAAGGAGCAAACAATGACACGTGGCAAGTCATACAAGTTCGCTCTACTGAACTAATCCATAATTAGGTCATTGTGGGAGATTGGACATACCTTTTTCTTGAAGAATCCAAATCAGATCAGACCTATGGCATTTGAAAGAAGCTTCAGAGGGCTACTACAGGGCTAAATTTTAGATATTGAGGATTCTAAATTATAGATATAATTCAATTTCAATATCTAGCTCCTCAAAAGCAAGTAAAAGGTGTGTATTTTTTTTTTTTCCGAATTGCATAAGTCTTGTTTGAAGAATCAAGTTGAATTGATTCCAAGGGCATATTGTAGAATAGATATCAATATTGGATTCTAAAATGGCCCATAAAAACAATTAAACACCCATTAAGCCTTTAGAAGGCTCTACTATGACTCATGAATACTAAGAATTGCAACATGACATATCAAAATTACAAGAGCAAGTGCAACAAATTTCGCTCTCGCAAAGAGCAACAAAAAATGAAACAGAAGTTTTGAAGAAAGGCGTGGAAGCTAAGATGAATGGTTTGGAAGCTAAGATGAATGGCATAGAAGTGGGCATGGAAGCTAAGATAGATGACATGGAAGCTAAGATCGATGAAAAAATGAAAGGCAACATGGAAAACATGAAGAATGATCTAAAAGTAGACATAGAAGGTTTGGCAAAGTTGATACAAGAATTTTTTCCTAATGGTGAAAAGATAGCAGAGGAAACTCATGATGAGAAAAAAATAAATGTTAATCGTCATTTCATAAACTCTAATGTTGGAGGGAAGAACCATCATATTCCAAAAATGGATATGAGGAATTTTGATGGAAAGGATCCTGTAACATGGATACTACAGATGGAGCAATATTTTGATCTCAATAATGTGCAAAATACACAAAAGGTACGCATTGAAACTTTACATTTATAACAAAATACATTTGTATGGTATCGATGGCTTTGCTCCCATAAAAAAAATGTCACTTGGTCAATTTTTACGAAGGAAATGATAGCACATTATGAGGATACAAAGAGCAATGCCTTCTTTAGCCAATTGATAAATATCAAACAAAAGGGTTCAGTGGGGGAGCACATTGAGGACTTCCAAAAATTGAATATAAGGGTAACTGATATTTCAGAGGAACACAAGATTGTTCTCTTCATAGGTACTTTAGAGGATAACATCCAACATGAGGTTCGCGTTTTGGAACCTGATTCATTGGAGAAGGCATTCAGGTTGGCTAGAAAAATTGAATGTAAAATTATGGCGACAAGGAAGCCTACCACTCACTTCTATAAAGAGGGAAGTGTTGCTACTCCTAGATTTCCACAACCTACAAGGTTGACACCACAAAAATTGGAAAAAAAAAGAGCAAAAGGGCTTTGCTACAGTTGTGATAGAAAATACACTAAAGGTCATAAGTGTGCTGAGAAGAAATTATTTTACATAGATTGTGAAGAGGAAGAAGAAAATGAACAAGAATCTTCAAAAGAAGAGGGTATACACCACGAACCAACCCTAGAAGAGGAAGAAATGAGTCCAACCATATCGTGTAATGCATTGGCAAGAATTACCACTCCTCAAACTCTCAAGATAGAAGGACATATCAAGAAGAAAAAGGTAATAGTGTTGATTGATTCGGGTAGTACCCATAATTTTATTCATTCTAAGGTAGCCAAGGAATTTAATTGTTTCCTATACCCAGCACCATAATTTCAAGTGATGGTTGCAAATGGAGGAACTATAAATTGCTCTGGAAAATTCCATAATATCAAGCTAACCATGGGGGAATATGTATTGAATAGTACAATGCTTTCCATTCCTATGGGAGGTGCTGATGTTGTACTAGGAGTACAATGGTTACAATCTTTGGGGACGATAGCTTTTAATTTTCAAGAACTTTTCTTGAATATTTTTTCAGAAGGAAAGGAAGTCGAATTACGGGGTATTGAAGGGAAGCCAGAAAGGATAATAAGCTCTAATGTCATGACAAAGCTTCTAAAGAAAGAACAACGAGGCGTAATTGCACAATTATGCTCACTAGAAGTTCCGACATCAAAATCATCTATTTCTGCAGATCTCCAACAAGTCTTGGGAAATCATTCCAAGGTGTTTGAAACTCCCAAAGGACTCCCACCTATTCGTGATCATGATCATGCTATTCATTTGATTCCAGGAAGTGTTCCTCCAAACATCAGGCCTTATAGATATTCTTA
The DNA here is from genome assembly GCA_034641835.2 of Pinus albicaulis. Taxonomy (NCBI): domain Eukaryota; kingdom Viridiplantae; phylum Streptophyta; class Pinopsida; order Pinales; family Pinaceae; genus Pinus; species Pinus albicaulis. The sequence continues at coordinate 1,223,009,347 of CM076583.1, read as the reverse complement.
TGTCCAAAAGAGCGAAATTGAACATATGATTGCAGAAATGTTAGAGGCGGGTATAATTCAACCTAGTCAAAGTTCTTTCTCTGCTCCTGTAGTATTGGTACACAAGAAGGATGGATCATGGCGAATGTGTCCGGATTATAGGGTGCTCAATAAGCTCACCATTAAAGACAAATTTCCCATTCCTGTGATTGATGAATTATTGGATGAATTACATGGAGCAATTTATTTTACCAAGTTGGATCTTTGTTCAGGATATCATCAAATTAGAATGAAGACTGAAGATATTCTAAAAACAACATTTCAACTCATGAGGGTCATTATGAATTTTTGGTCATGCCTTTTGGCCTTACCAATGCACCTTCTACATTTCAAGGGTTGATGAATTCCATTTTCAAACCCTTCCTTAGAAAATTTGTGCTAGTATTTTTGATGATATACTAATCTACAGCAGGTCTTGGAAGGATCATGTTGAACATGTTGACAGGGTGCTCAAACTATTGCAGGAGAAACAATTATATGCAAAACATCCAAATGTTTCTTTGGAGTACAAGAGGTGGAATATCTGGGTCATATTATATCTCACGAGGGTGTTAAAGTAGACCCTAACAAAATTTAAGCCATTAAGGAATGGAAAGTCCCCACGACCATAAAGCAGTTGCGAGGATTTCTCGGGTTAACAGGGTATTATCGCAAGTTTGTTAAGAATTATGGGAGAATAGCAGCACCTCTAACAACATTATTGAAGAAAGATGCATTTTAATGGACTCCTGAAGCAACTAAGGCCTTTGAACATCTTAAAGAAGCAATGTGCATAGCACCGGTCTTAGGTACGCCAGATTTCACAAAAACCTTTATTGTGGAATGTGATGCCTCAGGAAATGGAATTGGTGTTGTTTTAATGCAAGAAGGAAGACCCATTGCTTTTGAAAGTCGTCCAATCAAAGGAAAGTATTTACAGAAAGCTATTTACGAGAAGGAAATGTTAGCAATACTGCATGCACTAAAGAAATGGCGAACTTACCTAATGGGAAGACACTTCAAGGTAAAAACTGATCATGATAGTCTTAAACACTTTTTGGAACAAAGACTATCTTCAGAAGAGCAGCAAAAATGGGTCACAAATATTTTGGGTTATGAATTTGAAATAATCTACAAAAAAGGGAAAATAAATGTTGTTGTAGATGCACTCTCAAGAAAGAATGAAGAGGTGGAATCATTGCTTTGTGCCATATCTATTATCCAACCAGATTGGATAACCGGAGCAAGGGATGAATGGAAGAAGGACGAAGAAGTGTGGACACTCATTCAAAATTTGCAGCAAGATCCTAGTACATCTGATACATTTAGTTGGAAAAATGATTCCTTATGGTACAAAGATCGCTTATATCTTTGTAAGAATTCCCAACTAAAACAAAAGATTCTTTTGGAATTGCACACTTCTCCTTTAGAAGGACACTCAATATTTTTAAAAACTTACCACAGGGTGAAGAAATAACTTTTTTAGGATGGCCTTAAATCTGATATTCAAAAATTTGTGGCGGAATGTTTGGTTTGCCAGCAGAATAAAGTTGAGGCAATTAAGACCCCGGGTCTTCTGCAACCTTTATCCATTCCAAGTCAACGTTGGGAGGATATTTCAATGGATTTTATCACAGGTTTACCTAAATCTGAAGGAAAGAGTGTCATCATGGTGGTAGTTGATAGACTTACCAAGTATGCACACTTTTGTGCATTATCTCATCCATTTAAAGCACATACAGTTGCTACTACATTTATGGACACAATTCAAAAGCTACATGGGAACCCAAGGGTTATTGTGAGCAAGAGCTGGTTTCACAACACTTTGTTTCAAGTAAGGATTATAATTTTCACTTGGAAGTTATATATATATATATATATATAATGTTTTAGAAAAAATGCTTGGTAATTTGATTTTTTTAATATTATATCAAAAAATAGGGTTAATTTTAATATATTTGATTGATCTATCATAATTGGTAGGATAAAAAATATTGAAATTATTTGTCAAATTTATAAAATGATTTCAAAATCAAAATTAATAATTTTTTCAAAGTCTTGTTCACCTATGTATAACTCATCTATATTAAAGCTTGCAAATTGTTTCAAAGCTTGATATCCTTGTGCTATTTTTAAGTTAAAATATGTGTGGTCTTACAAGTTAAAATATTATGAATGATTGACATGAGTTTATATGACATGAATATTATATTTCAAACAAATATCATTGAGGGTTTATTATAATATGAATATATTTTGTATATGGTGTTATATTATTATGAGTTCCAAATATGAATTAAATTATGAACATGTGACTCATGGTACAAAAGTGGTGTACATATGTATTGTTGTTTTGGCTTACTAAAAGTTGGAGAAGGTTGATAATGCATGGTTATCTCACAAAATATGTTATGACAAAGTTGAAATAATGTATTGGGGAAAATGTTACATGTTTATATGATTATATGTCAAGTGGTATGTTTGTAGTTGTATGGTGGCAAAGAATGCACATGGTTTACATTTTATGTCATGTGGCCTAACATTATGGTATGACCATATGGTGTCACTTTGCATGGGCATTTGATAGTGTTATTTAATAAGTATTACATCATATAAGGCATAACATATTATATGGAAAATTGATATATTGTAGTGAGGTTGGTCAAGATAGTAAGTTGGCTATGGCATGGATCGTGTCAAGCTTTGCATTGAATCATGTTTGGTGGCACATTAATAGTGTTGAGATTCAACAAGATGATGAGCTTAGTGAAAAGAGTCACCTTCACTAAGTGGGCCCGCAGGCTATTTTTGGCGCAAAGACTATTTTTAGACTATGTCTATTTTTAGACATGTCGATCATATTCTATGAGTTGCAGGATGCTATTTGTGGATGGTTGGTCAAGTTGGAAAAATAGATGGACTTCCATTTTTAGACATATTGGGCGGAATCTATTTTTAGATTGCCAGTCTAAAAATAGATATGTCGAATATTATTAGCTCTTAATAATATTTGGACTATAAACATTATCTTATTCTCTTGGAGCACTTCAGTTAAGTGCACAGATGTGGCACAGGAGCTGACAGAAGGAATTACGCTATTCTTAAGGGTTAAGTGGAGCTATTGCATGGATACTTCAGTTAGAACTCATGTGAGAGAGTTTGGTGGAGTTGATTGAGGAAGTTAATGGAGTTGTGTTCAGTTTAACTAATCTAAACATAGTTGAGCTATTTGTATCTAGTTTATCTGATTGATACAATTAGTGAGAGTGGTGTGAATTAATTAGTTAATTAATTCACTAAATAATAACTCATCAATCAACTGAAGAATACATCAGTTAACTACAGTGCATGGCAGTTTCAGTGGAGACCAGTGGAGAGATAGGTGAAAGAGAAAGTGTGACTATAGTGATGCATTGATTGCATCCAACACTCAGTGGAGATGCCAATGAGGATTGCGCAGTGCAAGATTGGTGAATACGAGTTCATTCAGAGCCATTCTTCAGCGGGGATTACGCAGTAGAGGCAGGCTAGCAGGTGGCAAATATTGGTGCATGGATTTGCAAGATCGGGCCTGATTAGTGTGTAGCGATTGTATTGTACTGAGAGCTTGATATGATCAGCTTTGTATGAGGATTTTTACATGATCTCTATGACATATATTAGATACAGATAGTTGGGGTTTTCAGCTTCAGGCTTTCCCGTTAAACAATTGTGTTAATGTGTGTGAATTTTTGTTGTTTCATGTGTGCATTGCAATCTTGATTTAATTTCCACAAATGATCAATGGTGGAATAGATTCTGTATTTTGCATGAAGTTAAAATAGTGTGAGATCAGGAGAATCTTGGAAATATAACACATAAGTTATATAATTTCTACAAATAGTGTGGGTCCCTAGCTCACCATATAGTTTTGAAGTTCGTTAGGGTTAGTATGCTCGGTTCATTTGGTAATTTGGTTTGTTGGGCTCTATTCTTAGTTATGTATGTGAGGTTTAACAGTTGAACAAAGGTATCGACCATCACACAACAAATTGTTGGAGGAGAATTAAGTTTTGGAAATGATTCTGCAAAAAGAAGAAGAAGCTTGGTATGAAGGAGAGTACTCTATGTGGTTAAATTGAGCATTAATGTAGCCTAATTTTATTAGTAGATGTTTTAGTTTGGCCTAGTTTAGCATAGTGTTTTTAATTTTTTCTCCTTATTTCTCTATACTCAAGAAGACAAAATTATTGTTTGTTTGGTTTTGAGTTGAAATAAATTTTTTTGTCCTTCGCATTATTATCCATGCATCCACTCCTCTTTAAAGAACAACATTAGTATGAATACCCTATGAACTCTATTATGGCTAACAGTTGCATGACTATTGAATAAAATACATTAATGGAAAATTTCTTTGCATTACATCCCCTCATACTCTCACTTTACACTCTATTGACTCCATTCAATTGAATCTATGCACTTTGTAATCACATAATTTAAAAACAAATGTTTGAAAACATGAAAGGTTTTGTGAACTATGTTTTAAGATTGAAAGAAAACAATCTTTTATTAGTCCCTACCACCTGCGGCTAAGGCAGGGACTATAAGAATCAAATTTTAGTGTTTACATTAAACTGTTCGCAGCTTAACCTAAAGTTTGACAACAAGATGTGATTCATTAGCCTATCAAATCGAAGTGTTCTATTTTACAGCCAATACAAATGTTTTTCATCTTATTTGGCCTCTTGTCGAGGCGAAGAGGCCATAAAGTTTGGTTAAATGGATTTGATTCAATAATATTTTCCAAATATAAACTAATGCTAGCATTAGTTCTCTAGGATGAAATATTAGTTCTCTGATCGTGGCAATGTTCTTGGTTCATGACAGTTCAAACTCGAGTGCCAAGTGGTGAGCCCGGTGTCTGCATGCATGTTGTTTGTTGTGGTGTCTGCATAAGTGGTGCTGCTGTCTGCATGAAACAATTCCTCATTAACACAGGCTGAACAAACAAAATGCAGAGTATTTCTACCTTGCTATCATCTTTTCAATACAGGAGATTATTAGAAGATTGTGAGATAGTGTTGTCATCGGCTCCCATCAGCCCCTCAGCGAAGATTCCGGAGAGCTCGGCAGCGGTTACCTACGTAGCGAAAGCTAGTTTCGACTCGAGCTTAGCCATCATCCTCGTGGCGTTTCTGTGTTCCATCATATGTGCTTTGGGTGTGAGTGTCATGATACCCTGTAGACTTCTCTGTAGAAGATGGCGAGTGGTGTTCGAGGCAGGGACTGACGCTAGTGTTAGAGGAGTCAAAGGTAGCATCTGCAGTGGAGTCCAAGATATGGTTGATGTGCTATGGAAAATTTTTTTAGGGGAATATTGGATGGTGCGGTTTACGACTGATATTATGAGTTTCCACCTTGTGCTAATTAGGTTCTAGCAATTATTTTGACGGGCAAACTGAGTTTCCATCAACTTTTTTCAGTTTCAAATCTGATGTTTAAACATGTGGCAAAAAAGAAAAACTCTAAAAAATTCTCCATTCTTGAAACACTTTGCAGACTTTGAACAATGGACTATTAATAGATCCCCATGATGAGAAGGCCATAGTAAATGCATTGTTGGAGATCGTAGGAAACAAAAATCTATGGAATGAATGTAGCAGTAATGGGTTAAGAAACATTCACCTTTTCTCATGGCCTGAACATTGCAGAAAATATTTGTCTCGGGTAGCTGTATGTAGGAGGAGGCATCCTCAGTGGCAGATTGACACTATAATGGATACTACTATGGACGAGGAATCGACGGGTGATTCCCTAAAAGACATGTCTCTTCGAATTTCTATAGATGGCGAGAATTATTCCGTGAATGGCTCTCCAGATAAGTCTATTGAAGTTAACAAAATTCTGGCAGCAAAAGGCAACCCAGAAACATATAATCAAGTAAAACTGATATTGGATAAACTAAAAAGGCCACTGCCATATTTAACACTGAAAAAATTGGGACAAGGGCTCCAGCGAATAACGTGATTGTCTCAAACAAGTATCCTGCACTGAGAAACAAGAGGAAGCTTTTTGTTATAGATGTAGACTGCTATGACGACAGTGGTAATGTATCTCCCCGTATGTTGGAAATAATTCATGAGATAATCAAAGCTGTGTGTTCTGATGCAACAATAGCAAGATTTGCCGGTCTTGTACTATCAACTGCATTGACTATTGATGAAACTCTGGGGATGTTGAACTCTGGAAATATACTGCCTCATGAATTTGATGCTTTAATTTGTAGCAGTGGGAGTGAAATTTACTATTCAGAAATTCCTGCTTATCCTGATGATGGATTAGATAAAAAAACTATGCCCCAATCCAGATTATGAGTCCCACATTGAGTACCGTTGGGGTAGGGAAGGCTTGAGGAAAAAAATGTCCATATTAACTGCCCCGGAAACTGATGGCCAAGGAAAGCAGGAGCGTGTTATTTTTTAGGATTCAAAATCCATGAGGCATGCATGAGGAAATACGAAGCACAGGAAGGGCCTGAGGCGTGCACAACGTCTAGCTAAATAACTCACTAGGCTTAAGGTAAGTACGTGTGCTCATCCAACATAGATTGGTTCATGCATTTTGGACTCCGTGACCTCAATATACAGGCATTGCGTTATGGAAAGAGATGGAAGACCAAACTATATAGCAAGTAGAATGAGTGACAAGTGGGCTGAATGAAAGATCAATGTCTTTACCAAAGAGTTTTCTATTTTTATTTGTATTGTTTAATGTTTTTTTTTTTATATTTTAATTATTATTCAGGTTTGTAAAGCAAATATTTTGTTGGTTAAAAGATAAATTTATGCTTTATAATAATCTTCGTCATTGGTCATCTGCAAATAAGGCAGGTTGATTTTTATTGTGTTCATTATTAAAGTAGCTGGATTTATAGTTTACATATTAAAGTGTTGCTACTATTCGGATTAGCTATGTATATAACAGTAACATTGTTTGTCAGTTGAAACTATACTTGAAATATAGATGTGCTCTATATCTGTAGGCTAAATCTACTGTGCTTGAAGTATTTAACATTTTTTATTTTATTTGTCTTACACTGATCTGTCCAAGCATTTTACACGGTTTGAATTGAATTTTACAGGGTTTGTCATTGCTACCAGCTGTCTTTCTAGTAGAATATTGGCCTAAAAGCATAACCATTGGCTTGGCATCAAATTCACTGTTGGTCAGAATGGGTGAGCATAAATCATTGAATCGGTAAGTAACTTAACAATTTTAGCTTCTCTATATAGAGTCTCTTCAAGGCATCACTTATTGATGTCACTGAGTTCAATGAAGCCTTCTTTGTAGATTTTGATGTAAACCATTGAGCTGACTCCAACTGCGCTCGAGTTGATGTACCATTTGAATATGCCCCCTTTTTAATGGGCAAACGTCTTCCTTTAGATATTATCTCATCCAACCCTTCCATTGTTGGAGGACTGATCATCTCCAAACCTGTATTCTTCAGAATGTCAGTAGTTATCTCATTCTCACTCTGTGCTAGAGAAATTATCTGCATTACCATAACAAACTCCTTGAATCCAAGAAAACCTTGATGTTTTGAATCTGCAACAACCCACACCTATTTAAGTTCTTGTCTTAACAACTGGGAGAGGGAAAAAAAATTGACTGCATCATTTCTGGTGATGCATCCATCTCCATCTACATCGGCGTGCTCAAACCACTGTCTATAAAGCTTTTCGTCGTGCTTTGCATGATTGTTTGGCCTCGCCTCTAAGATGTGAATTTCTCTTCGACGAGACTTGTTCTTCTTGTTTGTTAATTCGGGATAACTTGGTCTGTCATTGTACAAATATTGGGATATTGAATTTTACATGGTTTTATTATATCTCTTTGTTATGGTAACTTAATTCATTATTGATAAGTTAAGGTTAATATTTCATAAAACAGTATTTCATTATAAGTAGGAATCATAGATCAATATCAATGATAGAATCTATTAGCTTAAGAGAAATTCACCAATCTTAATCTCATTCCCCTTATCTTTTCTGGTTTGATTTTTTGGGTGCACTATTAAATCAACTATTAAGTCCTCCCTAAGATGTTATGCAAAGCTTGCTTGGCCCACTCACGAATGAGACTATCCCTCATCCTCACTTTACGTTCGAATTGATGAACCAGGACAAGAGGCCTGAGCCTGCTAAGGATTTGATGAACGAGGACGAGAGAACTAGTTGGCTCAAGGCAGGGACTAGCTGCCTTGCAGCCACACTTGTTTCTCTTACTTTTATGATGACTAGCTGGAGTATTCAATGATAAAGAAAAATATTTTTGTTTTTTGTTTTAAAAGTTGGGTTGTGTTTATTGTTTAAAAAAAGAAGTTGTACATACTATATGTATATATATTATAGTATTGATAACCCATAATTTTTGTGTTTGACGTATTTTATGTTGGGTTTTAAAGATGAAGCTTTGTACGATCGTTTTTTTTAACTATTTGAAAAGATGAAAAAAAAGACTTGGCATGTTTTCAATCCTACTTTGTGTGGAAACATTTGTGATGAGTTTTGTTATCGGAAAAGAGGTTTCTACTAAAGATTTTTACTTCATTTTGTTGGATATATTTACTTTGTTGAATCCACAAGTTTTGAGAACAATTTTGGATTGAAGATATAAGGGTTATGTTTTTTAGTTGTAAAGATTTCATTTTAAAAGAATCAAGTATACTAAGACATACAATGGTTTTATTTATTCATTCATTTTCCCACTTTTCATACATCTATACATATATTGATTATGAAGACAATCTATGACAGAGTTAAAATGCTCTATTTGTTAATGTTTAAAGTGGCTAACATGCAATATATTGTACGAGACTATTATATAACAAAAAATAAATTATTTAGCCCCGAAGGTTAGCTTAATTGGTCGAATACTCGTTGTTAAAGCACCTTTTCTATTGATAGGTCACTGGTTCAATTCTCTTGATACCCTCGGGGTGAGGCTTCATGGATGAGCTAATAGGAAGTGACCCCTTCAAGGAATTTCGCAGTACAAATATTCTGTGGAAGTAGCGGTTATTGATCTCTAGAGTTTGTGAATCATATTAAAAAGAAATAATTCTACTAGAATATTGTTATTTATGGGTTGTTGTCCTCCATTCTTATCATTTTTTATTTCATTTTCTATAAATACATATTCCTATTGTATATGATATGTTGTCAAGGTTGTTGATATAATTCTATCTTGGAACTCTAAGTTTCATTGGAATGTCATTTTCAAAGAAAGCTATGTGAATTAGAAAATGAGGAGGTTGACATGTATTAAAGGAATTAATTATATGGATTATGCATTTTTTGAGCATAAAAAGAAGTTGTTCCGAGTCTTTCCTTGTGCCATACATTAATTCATTCCACTTCTCCTTTGTACACTCTCAATTTTACTATGCTTTAACTAGGGCATTGCTAAAACATATTTAACTTAATTTTTTGAATATATGCTCCCTTTTTGCACATTTTATTTCATTTGGGAAGATTTATTTAATTTTATGGTCCTTTTTTAGATGGGTTTATTAAGAAAATACTACAAAGGGAATATAAGAGGACAAGGAAGAAGGTAAAATGTTGTTTGGTAGGGATTAAGGAACAAGAAAAATTAATTTTCCATTCATTTTGATGCAAATTCAGATGAGTTTAATGAAAAAGGGAATTCAAACACTGGTTGACCACTAGCCTTACTCAACCATTTTCCCTCCCAAATGCATATTTTCAACCTCGCCCAAGTATCATGGATGTTTATAAAAAATAATTCTAAATCATGTAAGATGGTTGGGAAGATATAAATCTAGGTAGATCACCCCTTCGTATCCTTAATTGAATATCAAGCCCAAGAGATCCACCCTTGTCTCCTATGGCTAGACACATGGTTACTATTTTTTTCTCTATTGCACATTCTTTGCCTAAATATGTGTTAGGATTTTGTAATCAGCAAGATTGGCAAAGTTCGATCACATAAACAACATCGTTTCAACCAACTTTTGGGTAATGATATTAGGCTAGTTATGAGGGCCAAGGGTTTTTTTTTTGTTTTTGGATGGTTGAGTATGAATACTGTTTGAGGTGGAAAGTCCTAAGTGCAAAGAGTTTCAAAGGTGAGAATTTGCAAGCGAGTAGGACAACTTTGGCTAAAAAGATAGATATAACGCTGGTTTTTAATCCATTGGGCTATGGAGTCATAACCGGGCTTTAATTGAACAACAACATTAAGAATGATCCAAGGGGCAAGTCATCTACACCACAAGATTATTGAGATTCAAATGATGGAATGGGAACAATAAAGTGTTGGAGGGGTGGAAACTGATAATAATTTCATAAGGGATTTATAGTTAGTCCAAACAAGAAAAAGCCTCTTAAGTAACTGTTTAAAACCAACCAAGTGCAGGGCCAACCATTGAATTATTGGGAAAGTTTGTATTAAAGCAGCTTAATTGACAAACAATCCAGTAATCCACATAATTACCTTCAGAAAGTATGAAAACATATAAGAGGAAACAAAGAGTAACTTAAGATCAGATAAAGTACTTTTAAACCTAGTCTGCTTTTAGCCAACATCAAGGGAAATTTTCAGACTCTGCCTTTGGAGAATAAAGGCTAGAAACAGGGAAAACCGTCACTTTCTAGTCTAACTTTAATAAGAAAATAAGGAAAATAACTTTCAAGAACAATGTTTAAAGCCAACAGTAGGATGAGGGAACTCCAGCATTCCTAACTGCTTAAACTGTATTGAATCATTCTTAAATAAACAATTTGGAGGAAAACATTGAGATAAAGATTTTTCAGTTAGAGAAGGGAACCGATAAACAGTAGATCCTAACTCTGTAAATTCTGTTCTTTATAAGAGAATCATGAAAAATATGGCATACATAGAAGGAAAACAATAACAAAGAAAGGGCACTTCACTAGTAATATAGACCAGGATCCCAAGAAACAGCTTGTTATTGATGTCAAACCAGTTACAGTCATCAAGTCCAAAGTTTCAGTTCAGCAATCATCTGCACTATTCAACCTAACTTATCTAACACAAACAGAGCTTCAAGGGCTAGTGAATAATATTTACAATCAGAATTTTCAAGCTCAATTACATAACAATGTTCAGCAACCTAATCAACCAACAATTGCTCATCTCCTATTGAAGTATTTATAGGAAGATGAAGAGGTGAGATCTAACAAAATATCTCTTTAGGAAAATTAATACAGATCGGAGACTTCTCTCGGCCTTTGAGGGGCTCGATGGAGGATTTTATAGGTGGTTTTCCTGTATTAATTGTTTACAATTAATATCAAAGCTCGGTGGGAGCTTTATTTGACTTTGAGGCTTAGTGTTCTGTCGGGAGTAACTCTGCGGATATTTTCTATTAAATTCCTTTGGTAGAAATAACTTCTTGGCAGTGCTGGAGGTAGATATTTCTTTATTTGATTAATAACTTCAGCCTCTGTGTTGAAAGGTTTGAGGCAACAGGTGGCTCTGTGGTAGCTGAGGAGTCAATTCGCCTCAAATAAGGCGGTGAAGGCCTTTCTGTCTGTTCAGACACTTATGATTTTCTTCTAATTCTATTTTAATTTGGGGGATTAGGCTTTTGATATTCAATCTTAGCTGTAATCCCCAAATCTATTTTCAATCTTCATTCTGCCGCGCTCTGTCTTCAGAAAACTGATACTCTTTTTACATGTGTTTTAAACATAGTGTCTTGTTGATGTGCAGGGCCGCGCAGGGTTTTAAAGGCATCAATGCCCATGAAGCATTGATAAAACAATGGAATGAAACCCCATGAATGGTTCTCTTTAATAGCTCAAAGGCACAGAAAACGTCTTTCCCGGCCCTCAGCTTTCCTTCATCATATAATGGAAAACCATTAAAACACCTGCAAAACACGAAAACAATTAAGAAATCCTGCATTTTGGGTTATACTGCTTCAGAAGGTGGGAGAGGATCATAGCCGTTGGATCTGGACACGTGGACGGTCCAGATCTAATCGGGAGATCGCAATCGGCAGGAGGAGAAAAGGGGTGCGATGAAAAAACTTCGATGCGATTGCGCGATCGGAAGGACTGAGGCGATCAAGCGGTGGCCGTTGATCTAAGAACGAGATCAACGTTGGAGAATGAATCAGGGGAGTCGCCATCAGAGGTTAGGAATAAGGCGATGCGATTAAACATTGCGATGCGATTGAAATTGCCGATGCGACGGAGCGATGGCCGTTTGATTGGCGTTCGATCAACGACGGGGATTAGTTCTAAAAATGAACCAGCGGAAAACCCTTTTAATATATGAAAACTCAAAAAATGAAATAAAACAAAGGTTTTATTATGCTTCGGGGGTGGAATAATATGTATAAAGCGGATAGGCGCCCGACTGCGGGGCCTTTTGTCTTTATGAAAAGTTATATGCCTCGAGGTGTATATAATACAAAAGGGGCCAATCGAAATCGGGCCATCGGGCCCGGTCTTTTTAATCTACCCATTGGAAAATTGCGATGTGATCCAGCACTTGGGACTTCGACACTCGGTCCTGGGCATAAGTCATATGAAACGGAGGTGGGGGGGGAATTTTAACACACAAGACCTAATCGCATCAGAACTTTGATGCGGGTCTTTCAATCTAACCATTGTGAAAACTCTGATTGTGATTGTGCGATCGGTCTTTCAATCTACCCATAAAAATATTCAACACATGTTTTTTGGTTTCTAGACCAAAAGTTAGGATAAATGGGTTTTTCGACTTTGCAAAGGAAAAAACGGATCGGGGAAGAAAAATAGAAGTTATTAAGCGCCGGAGGCGGGCCCACAGGATATTTATATAAAAAATGATGCGATCGGGAGTTTTATAACACAAGGATGATCGCATTGCAAATTTTTAAACACATCAGCAAAACCTGCGTACTTGAATATTTTCAATGCGATTAGCGCTCGGGGTAATAACTCTTGGTTTTTCAAAAGAAACATGAGATCTGGAGTTATATCAAAGGGAGCTGATCGCATTGGGATTTTTGTATAACAAAACATATGTGCTCGTTTGATTGATTCCGATGCGATAAACGCTGATGGGACTAGTGCCTGGTTTCGGGGAAGGGGCATGTGGGGGAAGTGGTTTTTAGGACTTAGCCCAAAGGGACTTAAGTCCATAGTTAAAGACTTGTATTTTTTATGAAATTTTCAGAGTTTTCAATGGATTTTAGAGGTTTCGGTAAAGCTAAAGAATGGGTCTTTAACCTTATAACAGTTATTTTCATGAGGGGAAGAAAAGAAATTATGAAAACAAAGGGGTTTTTATGGAGAAAAAGGGGAGCAAATGAAGGTTTGAGAAGGGGGGAAAAATGATGGTTTCTCAGCAGTCTTTTCTCATGTTTTTTGCAGAAATTCAGAGTATAAAATGGAAACAACAATGAAGATTTTGGGATAGAGGCATGAGGCCTAGAAGAGTCTTCAAGAGCCAACAATTTCTAGCAATAAAATTTGTTCTTTGAAGGCTCAAAAATTCTTAGCCACCTTTTGCTATAACAAATTTTATAGGTGGCTAACAGTGGCTCCACTTGGGGATGGTGCCTTCTTGAAGGCATCAAGAATTTCAGACTTGCATTCTCCGGGAGGCTGATCAGTTGCCTCATCCATTGTTCTCTGGGAGGCTGACCTGTGCCTGATCCATTGGGCTGCCCTTCCTTTTGCTAGGATGATCTTGCTCTGAAAACATATTAGCAGCTATAATAACAACGAACTTTCATCTACAAGCTTTCTACCTACCCAATCCTACAGATCTAACATTTTTTCTTCTTAGAGTGCACTTGGATTGGCAAACTCTCTTACAACATTTTATTCTTTTTGAAAGAAAAAATCTAATATATTTCTACTTCTTATTTCTCCATGGATTCAGATTAAACAATTGAATCCATATAATTCTCTACCTAATCTACTATCTGTTGGGATTAAACTTTCCAACAGACTTTATTCTCTGAATTCTACAACAGAAATTTAAAAGCATTCAATTTAGGATTAAACAGTCTAACTTGAAGCTGGTCTATGGCATAAAACAAGCTGCACACAGACATTTATTTTTGCAGAGAATTAAATCAAAATGGAAGACTTAAGATCTGAAAATTTAAAGCTCTTCCTTCATCTTTTTACAGCTCTGTTTTGACTCTTTTCTTGAGCTGTTTCTTCCTTGTTTTCTGGTTCAGATTTTGAGCTGATTAGAACCAGATTTTTTCATCTCTTGACTCAGAAAATAGAACAGATTTGAGCCATTCTTTTGCTTGGAAATTTAGGTTCAGGTTTTGAACATGTTTGAACCTTTCATTTCTTTCCTAATCTACCTACTGATAAGCCAAGATTAAACAGTTTGGCAAATTAAATTCACTATCCTATCAGCAGTAAATTAAAAAGCTAATTAGTAAAGATTAAATTGTTTGACTAACTAGAAGTGTGTTTTTTAGGAGTGGCATTTAAGCTTGCACACTTTTAGATTTGTTTCTCTTTTTTGGTATGGAGCTATACCTTTATTGTTTTATCAATCTGCCCTCTTTTCTTTCTTTCATTGTTTTTGTATTTTTTATTTTTCTAACTTTGAATGCAATGATGGATGAGATATTTATAATGGAAAAAAGATAAAAAAGGTTTCAAAACATGTCAAGGATCAAGAGAAGTAATGTTTAAGCATCCTGCCATTGACAGGACCTCCAAACAACTCAGCTCCATTCAACTCCTGTAAGAAAAATGCATTGTTACCCGCAACTGAATGAATAGAGAAAGGGCCAAGCCATAAGTTGTCAAATTTTCCATGCTTGCACTTGTCTTCCCTTCTTGAATCCCATTTTAAAAATTTGTCCCCAATCTCGAAATTGCTGGCCTTTGTTTTTCTGTCAAAAAGATTTTTAATGCTGTCTTGCTTCTGCAATGCTTTGTTATAAACTTCCTCTTTGGTCTGTTGAAGATGAATGGTCTGGTTTATTCTTCTGATCATGTCATTTTCTTCAGTTTGTAACTCTTGAATCAAATTCATTACTGGTACACCAAGGTTGTTTGGAAAAATTGCATCAGTACCATACACAAGCGGGAAAGGAGACATACCAATAGATTTCTTCAAAGTCAATCGGTCAGCCCAAAGTGCATGAACCAGCTTTGTGTGCCAAGACTTTTTGTTATCCTCCAACAATTTCTTGATTATATTCACTAAGCTTTTGTTTGAGGATTCTACAAGTCCATTACCCTGAGGGTAATAGGCTATGGAATGCCCCAATGTTATATGATATATATGATAGAACTCAACCATCTTCTTTGATCCAAATGCTGCTGCATTATCAGTGATGGTCTTGGTAGGACAGCCAAATCTGGAGAGAATGTTAGTCTCCATGAATTTTATAATAACTGAATCATTGGCCTATTTACAAGGTATGGCTTCTATCCACTTAGTGAAATAGTCTGTGGTAGTGAGAATCCATCTATGCTGGGCAGAAGATGGGGGATGGATTTCTCCTATGAAGTCAAGTCTCCATTGTTGAAATGGGGCTTCAACAATGATTGGATGCAGAGGCAGGGGCAGGAGTTTTCTTTTGCCTTCAAAAAGTTGACATTTATGACAGGCTATGATCATCTTGTGGATATCAGGAAAAAGAGTAGGCCAATAGAAACTAGCCCTCAAAATTTTGTTGGTTGTTGTCTTCCAGTATAAATGACCTCCACACTCTCCTTCATGGAACTCGTGCTTAACCTTCTCTGCATCAAACTCAGGCAAACATTTAAGCAATAGACCACTTGAATTTTTCCAATAAAGACATTGATCAATAATGCAATAGTTTACAACTTTCCATTTAAGGAATCTTGCCTTTGTCTTTGTCAAACCATGAGGTGTATTCAAATTAAGCAAAACATAAATAATATCAGCATACCAAGGAGAATTCATAAAATGGTTTTCAACAAGAGGAGTTGAGATTTCTTCTTGGTCATCCAAAACATTAATCGTATTAATATCAAGAATTTCAAAATTGGATTCAGCCATTAATCTAGCTAGACCTTGGCCTTTGATGAGTTTAGTGGGTTTTATCTCTAAGTCATACTCAAGAATAACAACAATCCACTTACCTCTCTTACCATCTGGGTCCTGTGTTAAAATGTCTTTAACAACTGAATTTGGGACAAAGGCAATGATGTGTGAGTGAAGGATGTACACTCTGAAGTATTTCAACGATTTAACCAAAGAAAAAGCTTGCTTCTCCATAATGTTATACTTCAAAGGGGAATCCCTCAATGCCTTGCTAAAGAATGCAAGAAGTCAGTCATTCCAGAATTTTTTCTATAAAAGATGAGATATGGTATGTTCGCAATGAAAAGATAGTATTGAGAAATCGACTTATAAGAACTGTGTTTTTGGTTAAGGTTTGTTTCACCACCAAAGGACTTTCTTGTCAAGGTCCATTTCAATTTCGCCTTTCAACATGTTTGTGATATTCCTAAGGAGTCAATGTTAGATTAGTCCTTCTCAAAAATTTGATCTTCTGAAAGATTGCAACTCTTTCGACAAGCCTTCGAGATGAGATTTGCAATATGGCCTCAATCATCTTTGGATCTATCTTTATACCCTCTTCAGAAATAATGTGCCCAACAAGTTTACCTTCTTAGAGACCAAATAGTGTCTTCTTAGGGTTTAAGGATATCCCAAAATTTCTGCATTTCTCGAAAAATTTTCTTAAATGTTCTAAGTGTTCTTCATCTATTTTTGAAAACATAGTAACATCATCAAGATAGATAATGATGAAGTAGCCCAATTCTTCCGAGAAAGCTATGTCCATGGCTCTTTGAAAATTTGCTCCAGCATTCATTAGACCAAAAGGCATTTTCAAATACATGAAAGTGCCCCATGGTGTAGTAAAGGCTGTCTTTAATTGATTAGCAGGGTGAACTAAGATCTGATTGTACCCTGAATAGCCATCCAGCAAAGAAATTCTTTTAAACCCTACCACCCTTTGCAAAATATGATCCATCTTGGGCAAAGGGTAGTTGTCCTTTAATGAAGCTTTGTTTAAGTCTCTGAAGTCTATACAAAGCCTAATCTCTCCAGTTTTCTTCCTAACAGACACCAAATTAGATACCCATTCAGAATATCTAACAGGGACAATAATACTAGCATCATACATTTTCATGATCTCCTTCTGAACCAATGGTAACTGAACATGGTTTATTATGCGCAGCTTTTGTTTGAATGGTTTTTGGTTCTCTTTGAGGGGAATTTTGTGCTGTATTATTTCAGTGTCATAGGATTTAAGATCTTCGTAACTCCATGCAAAAACATCAGAGAACTCTTTAAATAGCTCAATATATTTGAGTTTAATATGAGCCGGTAAAGTTTTGGACAGTTTAATCATTTTTGGTTTAAGTTCGCTGCCAATATTACATTCTTCCACTTCGGCCTCTACAGGTTCCAGTTTTGGTTTATTTTCCACATCATTAAAATTGAACAACTCTTCTAAAGGAGTCATACCCTTAGGTTAACTTTCATCTTTAGAATGCAGAGTTTCTAACTCCTATGTTTCAGATTTTGCATTCATTTTTGTTTCGCTTTTAAGTTTTCTTGACAACAGATTTATATTAGCAAGTTCAGGAGACGTTTCTTCTTCATCAAGAAAATTTTCTTCCTTGTAGCCTGTTTCATAGTCTGAGTCCGAACTGTTTATTTCAAATTCCTTTCTGAATTGCATGAAGTCTTCTATTTGTTTGTCATTGTCAAACACCTGCCAATACTTCTCATTATCTGGCACAGCTGTTCTGAATTTTACCTGAGTTATACAGTCTTTGGTGTTATACGGCATCAAGCATGTTCTCGCTGTGTAGGCTAGGCTGTGGGCCACAATGTTTTTCTTTCTTGGGAAAAAAATCAATTGGGTTTCTTCAAAAGTTTCCAAAAGGTCCACGACATCGTTTCGGTAGGCCCGAAGTCTGGGATGATGAGCGTTATATTCCCCATTGACTTGCCTAATGACTAACTCTGAATCCCCATGAACTTTAATTATTTTGGCTCCTATCTTTTTCAAAAAACGTAAACCTAGGAGAAGGGACTCATATTCCTCTATGTTATTGGAACATTGAAAGTTTAGTTTGCAGGAAATGTTTTCTACGTGATTGTTTTTAGTGTTAGTAATCCAAACACCTGCGCCTGCATTAGTTTTAGTGCAGGATCCATCAAAAAACATACTCCATAGAGGGCTGTTCTTGGTTTCATTCTGATTACCATCCTCTTCAACTAACGTGCTCGACAGTTGTGGAATGTCAGCACTTAGTCGTACCTGTTTTGATTCCCCGGGATCTGCGTTCATTTGAGGTTTGTTTTCTTTAGTGTCCAGGTTCAAAAATGAAGGACGTATGACCTGTAGTTCAAAAATTTTGTTCAGTTTTATAACGTCTTCCAACACAGCAAACTATTTTGTCCGTTTTGTGGTATTTGCCTCCTCCTCTCTATCGGCCATTAACTCTATTAAAGTTACTTGTTCATCTAACGTTTCTTCATTAAAAAGGATAAATGAATCAAGGCCAGTATCTACAGAGTATAAAGGGGAGTTTTGCGGTCTGTCTTGACTTGTAACCGTGTATTGCATATGAGACTCCCTGTAAAGTCTTCTATTCTGATTGAAAACAGGGATAGTCGCGTAGGTCATGTCCATTTGCATAGTCCCCTGTAACTCAGGCCCCCAAGACCTTAATAATAACATTCCATACTTGGGGGGGACATCAGCCACAACAATATCCATAACTAGGCATTTGGCTGGAATCTGGGCTACGTCAACACAGAGGTCTTTCATTAATCCTAAACACCTTACTCTGCTGGAATCAAAGGAATACAGGTCTTTATACGGTCTGGTAATTTCCAAACCAAGGCTCTCCATCACGGCTTTAGGCATTAAATTATGAGAAGCCCCAGAATCATGCATAGCGTTGTGCAAAATTTTGTCATGAACGTTTAAACTCACATAAAAGGGAGGAACAGGTCCCTCTTGATATTTGCCTTCAATCTTTGGACTGAAGATAAGCTCTGGCTGGTCATCATTAAGATTGACTGTATCCCCATTCTCTTCTATATTTAAAGCCTTCAAAATTTGGGTCCTATATACATGTTGGGCAGCTAACTCAGTCAGGGGAACAGAGATTTTGATCTTTGAAATTTCCTTCTCTAAGCTGAAGGGAAAATGGTTCTTTGAAGTGTTGGTTTCAGCCCTATTAGCTGTCACTTTATCAGCAATATCAGATTGCTGATTTGTTTTATTTGCACTTGACACAGTTGTTTTCACAGGAGTACTAGCTGAAGTGTTAGTACTACTAAGGTCTGCACTCTGTTTTTCACTGTTTAGAGTGCTTTTCTCTTTATCTTTTTCAGAATTTACAGCCACTATTTTATCCTTTTGTTTGACAACTTTAGGCTTGGTTGTAGTGCTATTTTGTGAATATTTTTCAGAGGTTTTGGTGTTGGGAGTTTGTTGACTAGTTTTTCTTCTAAGGTCATATTCTCTTTGAGGCTCTATGATGACATTTTCCATGTCTTGATAAGAATTTTAATCATCCTCTCTTTTGTCATCATAGGGTGTATATAGACCTTGTTTTTTATCATAGTGAATCTCAAAGTCATTATTTTCTACTCCTAGCATGTTGATACCATCTTCCTCTGTTATCTCATCAGTTTCCTCAACCTCACTTACATAGTTTTGATGAAAGGGAGGAGCGATCTGCTGATCATCTTCCCTAGGTCTGTTTGGAGGTTGGTTCCTTCTAAAATTCTGATTCTGGTTCTGATTTCTATTTTGGGGAGCAGTTTGGTTTTGGTTTTCTTGTGCTCTCTTAATTATGCTCATCTCTTTCATAATTTATTACATCATTCTCTCCATCTTTGAATTGGAAGTAGAAGGTGTGGATTCTTCTCTAAAGAAAACTCTCTTTTCAGATTTTATTCTTGCTCTCTTCTCCATTAAGTTGACTTCTACATAAAGAGCACATTTTTTCATATCTTCAAGAGTTGCAAAATCTCTCTCTCTCAGCTGATAGGTCATGTCAGATTCAAACCCTTCATGGAATTTGTTTAAAGCTAAGCCCTGTGGAGATTTTAGTTCTGGTGAAAGTGCATTGTACACACTATTGAATCTAGTGCAGTAAGCTTGCATGCTTTCCCCAGTATTTCTATGGAGGTTCTTATAGTCAAAAAGGACTTGCAAAGGGTTTTTCTTTACTTCCCATTTGTTTAAGAATGTTTGATGGAAGGCTTGGAGATCATTAATACTATGGGGGGCTAAGCCTTTGAACCATTTTCTTGCTTCTCCCCCTAAGCTCTGAGCAAATAACCTAAGCTTGACAGAATCATCATCAATTTCATTTCTGT
This sequence comes from Pinus albicaulis, assembly GCA_034641835.2. Taxonomy (NCBI): domain Eukaryota; kingdom Viridiplantae; phylum Streptophyta; class Pinopsida; order Pinales; family Pinaceae; genus Pinus; species Pinus albicaulis. The sequence continues at coordinate 1,222,988,941 of CM076583.1, read as the reverse complement.
CAAAGTAGTCATTCATCTTATCTACATGTTGTGATGTGGTTGTAGCATTTTTAGCATCATACAATGGAATTTTGGACTGATAGTCTTGTGGAAGATTGACTAATGGTACGGGAAGGACTAGGGGAGCATACCATGCTGCCATGATAGGTGGTGAGGGAGGATTTACAAGGAGTGGATTAATAACAGGAAAAGTGGGCTGAAGTGGAGTGGTTTGAACAGTGGATGTAAGGTGAGCAGAAATGGATGGACCAGGAACAAACTGCTGAGCTGATCTTGGATGAGAGACACCTAATTTGTGAAGGAAATGTAAATCAGGAGGTGTTGTTTCTTTGCTACCAAGAGGTTCACTTGTTTCAGGAGATGGTAGTGAAGACTCAGAATCTAACTGATCTAAATCACCAAGAGACCTAGTTCTAAATGGATTTACTAAGTCAACTAGAGATTGTTGTAGAGCTGAAAGGTTTTCAGGAACTGAATTAGCCGTCAAGGGTGATCTGAAAACAGTTGATAATTTAATCTTAGGAGACTTCCAAAGGATAATTTCTGGGTTATCAACTACTTCAAATGGATCAGCGTGAATCTTTCTAGGAGCCACTATGGTGTGTTTTTGAGACCCAAATAAACAAGACAAGTTTAACCAGGTATGAAAATCTTTGAATGGTCAACCAATCTGTTTACACAAATTTTAATCCTATAGTCTTCTGACTGAGTTTGAAAGATATTGTAATGATAAGGGTTCTTCCCAGTGGAGTCTTAAGGTCTGTTCAGGATTGTAGAGTCGCCAAGTGGAAATTTTTAGCCCCTAAGGAGGTAAAAGGTTTTATGGTCCACCACCATGTTTATTGGATACCAATCTGAAATAGTTTTATGTATTTCTGAGTTATCTTTCAGTTGTATGGTTTTTAAGAATATCCTAACTCTGTTTCAAAACTTAGCTACGATTATGAGACAAAGACAGTTTACTCTTATGGCTAAGCCAACTGATTTTTCAAGGTTAGATAAAGTCTTAAGAGAATCCTAGGGTTTACCTAGTTTGTCACTGATTCAAACAAGTTTTACCATGATTACCATGACTTGGTAGTGCTTGAAAATGATGCTTTTTACTCTCAAGGTTTTATGAAGTGTTTAAGGGTTATGTCCCCAGCGAAGTCGCCAGAAATGTTAGGATTCTGTAATCAGCAAGATTGGCAAAGTCTGATCACAGAAACAACATTGTTTCAACCAACTTTGGGATTCTAGGATCTAGCCCTCCTGAATCCGGAGAGGGATCTCTCCAATAAGTGTAAATATGGATTTGTCTTTGAAGTTTGGGTAATGATATTAGGCTAGTTATGAGGGCCAAGGGTTTTGTTTGTTTTTGGATGGTTGAGTATGAATACTGTTTGAGGTGGAAATTCCTAAGTGAAAAGAGTTTCAAAGGTGAGAAGTTGCAAGCGAGTAGGAAAGCTTTGGCTAAAAAGATAGATATAACGCTGGTTTTTAATCCATTGGGCTATGGAGTCATAACAGGGCTTTAATTGAACAACAACATTAAGAATGATCCAAGGGGCAAGTCATCTACACCACAAGATTATTGAGATTCAAATGATGGAATGGGAACAATAAAGTGTTGGAGGGGTGGAAACTGATAATAATTTCATAAGGGATTTATAGCCAGTCCAAACAAGAAAAAGCCTCTTAAGTAACTATTTAAAACCAACCAAGTGCAGGGCTAACCATTGACTTCTTGGGTAAGTTTGTATTAAAGCAGCTTAATTGACAAACAATCTAGTAATCCACATAATTACCTTCAGAAAGTATGAAAACATATAAGAGGAAACAAAGTGTAACTTAAGATCAGATAAAGTAATTTTAAACCTAGTCTACTTTCAGCCAACACCAAGGGAAATTTTCAGATTCTGCCTTTGGAGAATAGAGGCTAGAAACAGGGCAAACCATCACTTTCTAGTCTAACTTTAATAAGCAAATAAGGAAAATAAATTTCAAGAACAATGTTTAAAGCCAACAGTAGGATGAGGGAACGCCAGCATTCCTAACTGCTTAAACTATATTGAATCATTCTTAAATAAACAATTTGGAGGAAAACATTGAGATAAAGATTTTTCAATTAGAGAAGGGAACCGATAAACAGTAGATCCTAACTCTGTAAATGTTGTTCTTTATAAGAGAATCATGAACAATATGGCATACATAGAAGGAAAACAATAACAAATAAAGGGCACTTCACCAGTAATATAGACCGGGATCCCAAGAAACAACTTGTTATTGATGTCAAACCAGTTATAGTCATCAAGTCCAAAGTTTCAGTTCAACAATCATCTTCACTATTCAGCCTAACTTATCTAACACAAACAGAGCTTCAAGGGCCAGTGAATAATATTTACAATCAGAAGTTTCAAGCTCAATTACATAACAATGTTCAGCAACCTAATCAACCAACAGTTGCTCATCTCCTACTGAAGTATTTATAGGAAGACGAGGAGGTGAGATCTAACAAAATATCTCTTTAGGACAATTAATACAGATCAGAGACTTCTCTTGGCCTTTGAGGGGTTCTATGGAGGAGTTTACAGGTGGTCTGCCTATATTAATTGTTTACAATTAATATCAAAGCTCGGTGGGAGCTTTATTTGACTTTGAGGCTTAGTGTTTTGTCGAGAGTAACTCTGCGGATATTTTCTATTAAATTCCTTTGTCAGAAATAACTTCTTCGCAGCGCTGGAGGCAGATATTTCTTTATTTGATTAATAAATTCGGCCTCTATGTTGAAAGGTTTGAGGCAACAGGTGGCTCTGTGGTAGCTGAGGAGTCAATTCGCCTCAAATAAGGCGGTGAAGGCCTTTCTGTCTGTTCAGACACTTATGATTTTCTTCTAATTCTATTTTAATTTGGGGGATTAGGCTTTTGATATTCAATCTTAGCCGTAATCCCCAAATCTGTTTTCAATCTTCATTCTGCCACGCTCTATCTTCAGAAAAATGATACTCTTTTTAAATGTGTTTTAAACATAGTGTCTTGTCAATGTGCAGGGCCGCGCAGGGTTTTAAAGGCATCAATGCCCATGAAGCATTGATAAAACAATGGAATGAAACCCCGTGAATGGTTCTCTTTAATAGCTCAAAGGCGCGGAAAACGTCTTTCCCGGCCCTCGGCTTTCCTTCATCATATAATGGAAAACCATTAAAACAACTGCAAAACACGAAAACAATTAAGAAATCCTGCATTTTGGGTTATACTGCTTCAGAAGGCTGGAGAGGATCATAGCCGTTGGATCTGGACATGTGGATGGTCCAGATCTAATCGGGAGATCGCAATCAGTGGGAGGAGAAAAGGGGTGCAATGAAAAAATTCCGATGCGATTGCGTGATCGGAAGGACTGAGGTGATCAAGCGGTGGCTGTTGATCTAAGAACGAGATCAACGGTGGAGAGTGAATCGGGGGAGTCACAATCGAAGGTCAGGAGTAAGGCGATGCGATTGAAATCGCCGATGCGACGGAGCAATGGCTGTTTGATCGGCGTTCGATCAACGGCTGGGATTAGTTCTAAAAATGAACCGGCGGAAAACCCTTTTAATATATGAAAACTCAAAAAATGAAATAAAACAAAGGTTTTATTATGCTTCGGGGGTGGAATAATATGTATAAAGCGGATAAGCGCCCGACTGCGGGGCCTTTGGTCTTTATGAAAAGTTATATGCCTCGGGGCGTATATAATACAAAAGGGGCCAATCGCAATCGGGCCATCGGGCCCGGTCTTTTTAATCTACCCATTGGAAAATTGCAATGTGATCCAGCGCTTGGGACTTCGACACTCGGTCCTGGGCATAAGTCATATGAAATGGAGGCGGGGGGAAAATTTTAACACACAAGACCTAATCGCATCAGAACTTTGATGCGGGTCTTTCAATCTAACCATTGTGAAAACTCCGATTGCGATTGTGTGATCGGTCTTTCAATCTACCCATAAAAATATTCAACACGTGTTTTTTGGTTTCTACACCAAAAGTTAGGATAAATGGGTTTTTCGACTTTGCAAAGGAAAAAACGGATCGGGGAAGAAAAATAGAAGTTATTAAGCGTCGGAGGCGGGCCCACAGGGTATTTATATAAAAAATGATGCAATCAGGGGTTTTATAACACAAGGATGATCGCATCGCAAATTTTTAAACACAACAGCAAAACCTGTGTACTTGAATCTTTTCGATGCGATTAGCGCTCTGGGTAATAACTCTTGGTTTTTTAAAAGAAACATGAGATCTAGAGTTATATCAAAGGGAGCTGATCGCATTGGGATTTTTGTATAACAAAACATATGCGCTCATTTTATTGATTTCGATGCGATAAACGCCGATGGGACTAGTGCCTGGTTCTGGGGAAGGGGCATGTGGGGGAAGTGGTTTTTAGGACTTAGCCCAAAGGGGCTTATGTCCATAGTTAAAGACTTGTATTTTTTATGAAATTTTCAGAGTTTTCAATGGATTTTAGAGGTTTCGGTAAAGCTAAAGAATGGGTCATTAACCTTATAACAGTTATTTTCATGAGGGGAAGAAAAGAAATTATGAAAACAAAGGGGTTTTTATGGAGAAAAAGGGGAGCAAATGAAGGTTTGAGAAGGGGGGAAAATGATGGTTTCTCAACAGTATTTTCTCATGTTTTTTGCAGAAATTCAGAGTATAAAATGGAAACAACAATGAAGATTTTGGGATAGAGGCATGAGGCCTAGAAGAGTCTTCAAGAGCCAACAATTTTTAGCAATAAAATTTGTTCTTTGAAGGCTAAAAAATTCTTAGCCACCTTTTGCTATAAATTTTTTTATAGGTGGCTAACAATATGATGAAAACCCTCTCCCAGAGACATTGGAAGATAAATGAAATAAGCCAGTATAAGAACTTTCAAGCATTGAGCATTTTCTTTCAATTTCAATTCATTCTAAATCACATTCACAAAAAAATGAGATGAGGGGAAAACATAAATTTATTTCAAGGATGTGCATATATAAATTTTCTAAGTTGTCATTTATTTTATCTTTAGGACAATATTGCAATTTAAGAATTTTGAGGCATTGAGTTTTTGGGTTGATATTCATAATATGATATTTAATTTTAAAGAAAAACTCAAAATATGTTACTTTGGATAAAGGAAATACAAGTGTTTTTGGGATAATGATGATGCATTTATTGAGATATATTTCTTCCATATATGCTAAATTTGTTTTAGATATTGGAGTCACAAGGATTTTTATTTGTGATAAAGTCTTATTAATTGAGTCTAGTGGGACCCCACCCTCTACTAGTTGAGAATGTTTTGACCTTCATAAAATTTTTATAATAAAACTTATGCTCATATAATGTTTTCTAAAACCAAAATTAATACAATTTGTTGAGGGATTGTTGAACCAAAACATGTTTTATACAAGTATTAAAGAAGGGATAAGTCATGAAGAAAAGGAGGAGAAAAAATGGAGTGAAGGTATGCCCAAACTTTGAGAGTGATTTTATTATTATTATTCATTTTCCAATATGATTTTTCTATGGGTTAAATTGTTTTATTTGTAGAAAGGATATCTTGAAGAGTGACAAAGAAATATTTAGTGACATTGAACTATGATGTTCTTCAAGATTATCCATTTTTCTTATTTTTTTGCACTATTTATGAGTTTTGATCATATTCAATGTTAGTTAGCGTAAATTTCGTAGAGATTTGTTGATGTTTTGCACATCACTTGAAGTTGTCCAGATCAAATTTATTGTTCATTATTTTATTTTCTTGTGGCACTTAGTTGACTTTGTAAGAGTTATTGTAACATATTAGGATTCTAAGGACATCATTGGTCTAGATCCTCATAGGGATTTGAGAGAACAATCACTTTTGTATTCAAATTGGTCTATAATAAAAAAATATTGTTGATTTTTTTCTTTGATTGGCTTACTGAAAATTTTATGCTAGATTGATATTGTTGTTCTATCTTCTTTTCAAGCATTTCTAAAGTATATTTGAAAACTTTTCTATTCATAAGTTGATGTATTTTCACCTTATTTTTTATTCTCTGGGTTGTTATAAACAAAAACATAAAAATTTTATGATCTGAAAATAAATATCACATTTCAGGAATTGATCATCTTGAAAATTGGGTGTAAATTTAAAGGATATAAACCTAGGGTGATATTCTTGCTTGGGAGGGGTAAATATTAAAGAAAACATAATATTCACGGGTGGCGATAAATATTAGAGGAATAATTTTCATGAGGGTGGGGGTGATGGGGGGAATACTAAAGAAAACATATCTTGCTTAGCCTAACAAGATTCAAGGTTTTCCTGTGAAAGTATTAAAACTTATCCACTAACAAGTTCCCACTGAATTATTTCCTAGATTATTGATCTTGCATGACATTCACTACCATTATTGAATTTTAAATGGCATTAAATAAAATCTCCATCTGTATCCATCAACCATTTATTACACCAGAGACGATGAGGCATGCATCACGTTACATTCTGCCATGTCAATATTACATTGTAGGTTCATACCTACACCTATCCCAAGTCCCAAGTCCAAGAGGCTCTTACCAATTGTCTCCCTTCCCATATTCAAACATATAGGATGATTTATTGCCATTCTTCCATGTTTTCTATCACAACAACGGAATATATGTTTTCTTCCTTGTGGCCTTTGATCCTTGCAACATGAAAAAGTTAGATAACATCATCATCAAGATTTTTAATAGAACCTAGTTGCTTAATTGCAAGCAACAACATCTTAGACATGATAGGGTATACTAGATCCCCTTCATAGAAGTGACATTCTATAAAGAAACACCATGTTTGAAGCAATTACTCCATGAAAGTGAAATATGAGTGTTATTCCTCCTTTGGTTATTCACGTAAGAAAAATATAACCCTTTCTTTGTACTATTTCAATTCCATTAGATGAAAGTCCTCTAAATCTATAAATCGGATTATAATGCAACACTAATATGCTTTGTTAAATTAAGAATAATCTAAAGTTATAACATATATTTTTTCTCACAATTAATTGTTGTTAACTATTATTTAAATAAATATAATTACATGGCAAATGAAAAAAAATGTTATGTAGCTAGATCATTTTGAGCTTTTAACTCACTATTTTACAAATGGAGAAGTTTATGGATAATTAATTAAGTGGCATACGTATAATATATTTGAAGTTTCTTGCTTGAATTTTTATATGCTCAAGCACGAGTCCCTTTACTATAATTCTCTCTTTGATATGACCAAGTTTCTATGATTGTACTGAATTGATCAACTATCATTTCAAATCCCATTTCCATTAAATATGGTTATCAATTTCTATATGTATTTTTATTTTGCAGACTTACAAAAAAATCGTTTTTAAGAAATGAAATTTAAAGAAGTAATACAAAGAAATTTCATGAAAGTTTGTTTCAATGAAGCATACTCACTTAATTTTCTTCTTAGGTCAAAATGTCAGCAAAGCATAGTTCCTAATTATTTTACATGAAAAAATTTCTTTAAGCTAGGGAATTTGAACTTAAATTATAAAATTTCTTTATGTATGTGATTGATCTTGGCACAAAACTCTCTCTACCCTATTGAGTTTAGCACAATTCACTTTCACTAGTGAGGTCAACCCATCCAAGGTTTTCAACTTCCAATTTCATGGGTATAGAGAAACATTCAGATGAGGTTGTTAACCATGCATTTCTTTTATCTGTTAATATGAAACAATCCTCTCAAGGAATCTTCTAGACTTGACCATGTGGAATGAAGATGATGACTATAAAGCACTCCTCTACTTAGATAATTATTACTAAGGTCTAGCTTCTAAGCCATTTTAGCTTTCCCAAGCTCAAAGCCAAAGTGTCAAAGAATAAATTATTGTTGTCAATTATCTCATGGAAATTCAATAGCTTCTTAATGTTTGTAGGAAGGTTGTGTTAGTAACCTATAAATATAGGATTCATAATTTTGACTTGACTGATGGTAGTCTTGTAAATATGTACAAACTTTGCTTTCTGCAAGTTATTTTCCCATATTTTGTAAAAAATAAAAAATCAAAAAATCAAAAAGAGGGTAAAAAGTCCTAAAAGAAAAATCAAAGGAATTAGAAAAAATAATATACCCCAAAAGAAAAAAGATGAATAAAACATGAAAGTGTGCAAGTCTAAATGCCACTACTTTTACCTTTTGCAGTTGATTATGGCAGAGTGTCAATAAATGCCATAATCTGTGATGAGTTGAACAATTTAATCTTGACTTGTCATCTTTCAATTTCAAATGTTTTCGATAGTGAATAAATAATTGTCATACAGTTTAATCATGACAATTTAGTAGCTAGGTAGAGAATAAAAGAATCCAACAGTTTAATCTGGATTCTTGGATGCAATAAGTGTAGAATTAGATAGTTTACTGCTTTCAAAAAAATAAAATGTTGTAAGGTTTCTAGTCCAAATGCACTTGATTTAAATAGAAGGAAAAATTGTTAGAAGATAATGACTGGGTAGGTAGAAGAAGGTGGGAAACATCATTGTAAATATATTTCATCGGGCTATAAATAAATAATTTCCCCTCCCCATAGAAATTCGATATTCTATACTGTCAGTCAAAGAGGATCAAGACATTTCCTTGAATTCTATTGGGACTGGACCCAAGGCTCGAAGACTGCTTAGTTGAAAATGTTAAGTTTCTATATTAATCCCTGAAATTTTCATCATTTACCCCTTCATGCACTCATCACCATTTAACTTCATAAGTGAGAACTATTTTCTTACTTAAATGTCACATAAATGCCCATTTGATTAACCTCCTCCATTTTACAAAACATAAATCCCTCAAAAACATGATATACTAAGTAAAAAGTGAATGAGTTATGAAAATAAAGCTTTACTCTAATTTTCACTTTCCTTAGTTTTATTTGTGAATTTTTGAGTATTCATTGTCCCTTTTCATATTAACACTTAACCTATTTTATTAACTCCCTATCAAATATCCTAGTCCTATTAATATAACTTCTTTTTATTTTATAACCCAAAAACCCCCTTATTATATGCTTTTGTGTCAAAGATATTAATCACATTTTGAAATAACATTCTGAAATTACCCCTTTGACAAAAAACTACCCATAAAAAATATTCCCGCTCCCCTATAGTTTTAGAACTTGAAATAAATCTAAAACTATATAATAAAGTTAAAATGAAACAAAGGCGTAGAAAAGAAATACCGTTACTCCCGTTCCCGCGCAAGCTTTACCCAAGGTTAACGCTTTAACCTCACCCTTTTCCCACGGTATATATCCCCTTACCTCAGATTAAACCTTGGTTAATCATTTAAACCCGCCCTATTCTATGTATAAACCCCTTTTATACATAAAAATCCATCAAATAACTATGCACCCTCGCAGTCATCCTCATCCCTCATATCATCCTCATTTCATTAATCTGATGGTCCAAATCTAATGCGATAAACCATTCCCTTGCCCCACTCATCCCCATTGCATTAAAACATGACTGTAGATCTCTGCTTATCAAATCAACGACTAATATTTAACCTGGGTCCCACCTTTCCTTACCCCCGCAGCTTCCCGAGAAATCTCAGCCATTTGCATTGGGCGAACAAATTCGATGGCGCGTATTCAATATCGCATAACAAAAGTGATCGGGAAAAGTTTGTAAAAAATTTTGTGATAAAATTTGTTTCCCGAAACCACCATACGCTATGTGTCACAATTCTACTGGATCACATTCCAAAATTGAAAAACCATTTACTGCCTAGAAGCAATTCGATAACCACTAATGGTTTTGCCTTCAAATACGAAAATCGCTCTCGCCATTAATTTCGACCTCTAATAAATGTTATGTATATTGATAAAACTTAAGGTTTCAACCTTAGTTTTAATTATTTGCATATCATTTGCGCCTTCGACCTTCAGAAAACTACTCACAGACACCATTGCTGAGCCTCTGCTGACCAATTTGCCTACCTGAAGCTGATTTCCCCTCTGAAATTCGACTCCGAAGACCCTCTATGCCTTCTATCAAACAGCTGCGACCAGTTTGAAGACTATTATAAACCTGGAAACCCTCTTTGACCGCAACCATACCTGTTCAAGGCATTTTTCCGTAATCCAACCTGCAAAATTTTAATTTCAAAGGACAAAATTAAAAAATATAAACCTTTAGAAAGTATTCAAACCTTGAAAAAACAGGGGAAACCCTGTCAAAATTTCCTCATAATTTTCCATTTCCGCCTAATTCAATTGTAAAGAGTTTTTGACCATCCAAAAGCTATTTCTACGGTTGAAATCCATTTGAATTACCGAAAAAACCATTAAAATCCCTTTCCAGTCTTCTGCACATTGTAAATCTGCATTTTCATCATAAAATCCTTGCCCAGATTCTGAATTTTTCCCAAAAGCATCTTAATTAACCTTCTGTTTCGAAAAAGAGCTGAGCAAACAATCTAATCTTGCTCAGTTTCATTTAAAATGACAAAAAAGCAGGTTACTCCTAGGACTGGAGGTCCCAAACCTTAGAAGCCTGCCTCCAGCAAGCTTCCAAACCCTAAAACTTCAAAAATTGATAGACCTACTCCTGCCCTAACTGCAGATTCCACTGAAGTAGTCAGACCATTGCAGCCACCTGTTACCTCTGAAGATAACATTCCCTTGATTGATTTAGACTATAAAATTGCTGATGTTACCTTAGAGTTCGATCTACTTGAAGTACATAGTTGGTGTCATGAGAAATTTGAGAAGAAAGTGGCAAATGAATACCTGTATGGGACTCCAACTTGCCTCAATACGTGGTTCCCATCACACATCCAGCTCAAGATTTCATTAGGTTGTGTTAGCTGCACTATATCCCTGACCATAGATGCATGGTGAATAAAGATAATGAGGTCTTGTTTTACATAACTACCAAAGCCATCAATGATATGCTCCAACTAAGCCATGATCCACGAGCAGTATCATTTTCCATTGAATATTTGACTCAAACTTATTTAGACCTGGATTTTCCTAGGAAGTTTATGATCCTTCAAAACTTCATGCCTAATCATGTTAACCTTCCTAAGGTAAATCCACCTTATGATACTTTTGATTTCCCTGAGGGCTCTAGACAAATCATTTCCATGCTTTCATTCATTCTAGGCTATGCTAATGATGAGTTTACAGATGCCTCCATTCTAGGTTTCCTCTCTACCTTGTCGCCAGGACAACATCCAGAACTAGTCTTCAACTTTTCCAAATTCATTGCTAATAATATGCATTATCAGTTGACTAAATTACCCGAGGAAGGAGTATCCAGATATTCATACTATCTGTTACATCTCTTTCTATTATTTCAAACAGAAAATTTCCCTATTGCATTGCAGAAGATGGATGTGGAAGGTAAACCTCTTTCAGTGATATTCTGGACTTCCCTACTCAAAAGATACAGCAGTGAATACAGTTATAAGGACTTCAATGATTTGTTTATTAAACCTGCTATGAATTTGTTGAACAAAATAGAGCCACCAAGGATTAATGAAGACATCAAAATAATTCTATAGTTGTTTGAAAACTGTAAGGTAGGAGACCGGTATTTGTACAAAAATCACACAGAAATAGGAATATATGGTGCACTCCTAGCTCCTTAAAAATTACCCAAGTTTCTAACTACCAGGATTTTTTGCTTTGGAGTACTTGAGACAGATCTTGAATGCAGATACAGTGAATTTAATAGCTTCCAAAAAGAAAGCACAGTTCAAGCTAAAAAATCAAATTTGCCCCTTTATAGTCAATATCAGATATGCTTTGAAAGAGATAGTCAGCAAATTATCAAAATTTAAGTTCCAAGAAAGCTTTCACTAGAACTATGACCCTCAAGGTGTTTTAAGTAACCTCAGGGTCAAGTGTAAGTTAACTCCATTCCTACATGACTCAAAGCCACAAATTGAAAAGTATGCTAATCAGATTGAATGGGTTGTAAACACATTGATTGATGATATTCAGAGAATGCAAATAGATAACATGCAAGGAAAACAGATGGATAGTACACAGGTGATTACAACTGGAAAACAAGCAGAAGTGTCCAATAAAAGACCCAGAGAAGAAGAAGGCTATTCTGCAGAAACCATTATAGAAAATAAATTCAAAATTATTCACAGCAAGAAGGCCAGGATGACTACTATAGAAGAAGAAGGGGTCATAGATATAGATGAAAATAATGGTCAGCAAACAGATGATGAAGCCACGTTAATTGTCAATGAGACACTTAAAGAAATTCAGAAAGAGAGGGTGCTAACACAGGGAAAAGGCAAAGGAATGGTTGAAACATAGGTAAATACAGAAGCTCCCTCCTCTTCTAGAGAAGCAAAAGAAACAGTTTCTGACATCCAGAAAGAGTTCAAGCAGATCAGAGAAAAAAATGAGGAAATTAAGAATGATGTTTATTCTAAACTCCTTAAAGAAAAAACAGACTTGTGATAGCTTTTGATTATTCAACAAATAAAATGATTATGTCTTTTCTCCAGCCAATGGTTACAGACCCAAGGTCAGCTGCAGATTACAAGAAAACAGAGCTTGAAGTAAATGCAGATACCATACATGAACTTGACCAAATATAGTTTCGTAGAAGTGCTTTAGAAATGTTGTATTCAAAGGTAGTTAACAAATCCATGAGTGCTACCATGCTTCAAAAGAGTGTATCTAATTTACAAACTCAAATGAAATTAGATAAAGCATCTCTACATGCTAAGGATTTGAGGATCAAGTCCTTAGAAGATTTGGTGACAGAAATTGGAGTGGATCTCTCTAATACTGAAGTTGCTAAGACATTGATAAGGCAAAAGAATGAAGATATTGCTGCCTTGAGAAAACAACTTAAACTTCCACAGAGTGAGCACCCACAGGCTAAAGAAATTCTTCAGGAGAAAACATGAAAGGATGAAACTATGCAGCTAGTTTTAAAGATGATAGCTCTGATCAAAGAAATGGAAAATCAGATAGAAACTCTAATGAAGGAAAATGAAACATTGAAAAAAGCATAGGAAACCTCCATTCCTACAGTCATCCCAATGGTGACTGCTGTTGTCCCTTCCACATTGGCAGAACATTTAACACCAGAAGGAGTATTGGCAATTGCAGTGTCAACTACATCTAAAGATATTTCTGCCACTTCATCATCTACATCACAAGTAAATCAAACAGGTGAAACAACTGACATAGTAAAGGTCATGGAAGACATGTCCATAAAGAATAAAGAGATAATAAACTTGAAAAGTACCATTCAAAATCTTGAAACATCAAATATAAATACATTGATTAATTCAAAGGGACATGAACAAAGAGAAAACAGACTTCAAGAGTAGGTAAAGATTTTGCAGAAACAGGTCAATCTTAGTGAACAGGTATCATATATCAAAAAATGTCTTTGGAACAACATAATTCAAGGCATACATCTACAGTGGCTTTCAATCGAAATTATTTATGAGCAGAAGGATTTACTCAAGGCAGCACAAGTAGAAATTCAGAAAACCAAAGAAGAACTGGCTGACAAACCTTCTCAAGCTTTGAAACTTATTACATTTTTGAACAGCAAACAGAGAGAGGAGTTTGAAGAGCTAAAAATTCAAGATAGAAATGAAAGCATACTACAAATCAAGAAATTCTTGAATAAAAGGAATATGATGAACAATCTGGAGGACAAATGTAAAGACATGAACCTGTCAATTACAAGGTTTTGGGCCAAATACACTATACTAACACAAGTAGTTCTTCCAGACATTCATGCCTTAAATGAAAAGTTAATGGCGCAGAAGGATTATGATAAGAAAATCAGGGCTTATGCCAAAGAGCAAGTCAGCAAACCTTTACCACAAGGGTCCCCAACTGGCACAATTATTTTGGAGTATTTTGAGAACTTATTTTTTCTACAAAATGAAATTAAACACATTTTCGTTGTCAAACCCAACTTTGCAAAGTACACAGAGGCAGATGAGAGCTACAGGAAATTGAAGAACATGAGAATTCCCAGTGCAGAACAATGGCAGGAATTCACTGATTTGATATAAATGTTTGCAAACAGAGCAAAAAATTACATGAAAAGCAGAACATCACTGTTACCTAAAGGTAAAAATCAGATTGAAAGTGTATCAGATAAATGATCAGAGTCAAAGAGTATCAATCAAAACAATTTTTACTGCATGCTTTTCCTCATTTTACAGCAGTCAAGCAGTAAGAAAACAGCGTAAAGAGTATCAGAGATAAAGCACAGGTTAAAGAATGTGAATTGGAAAGAGTGTCTTCCAAGTTATCTTCTAACAGATATTGTTTTCAAGTACTAGCAAGCAACTACAACAAAGCAATAAGTTAAGATAATTAGTCCTATTTTTTATTGATAAGAGGACAGGTTGCCAGTTCTGCTGTCACTCTTTCTATGTAATAATCTTTATTTGTGCCTAGAGATATTCCTACATATTTCTCAGATATTTTGTAATACTTTTTGTATAAATACTTCTCTTTTTGAAGTATTAAGGGTGGAATAAAATTTGTCAAGACTACTATAGACATTTTTGCTGAATACATTGGAGTTTGTGTGACTCGATTTGTAAGGCAGCAGACTGGAACTAAGTCAAACAGACATCATAACTCGGGATTCTTGTGTTGATCAGATAAGTTAAGTATTTTCCTGTTTTCACTGTTTATCTTTATAAGTTCCATACATACATTTACATGTTTTCTGTCTTGAATGATTAACTAGGAGGATTTATACAGGATTAGTGTCAAAAGCTCCCTGTTTTTTACTAGTTATTCATTGATATGTTTTCTGCTGATAACCGGACTTAAAAATTCTTAAATGCTCTTAGTCCCTGTTTGACCCCTTTCTTTCATCCTCATTTCCGTAACTTAAGGATTCTTAATTGCCCTTTTGTTCAGATCTTGTCATTTCATCAAAAAGCCTATTCAAAACCCTTTGAAGATCATCTACCCTGCCCTTAGTACATTTGCTCTTTTGACCTTATTCCCAGCTCTGCTTGCCAAGAAGTTGACTCCATAGCCCAATGGTCTGGTAGATCTCTTTGTGGTTTACCTTGAAGTACCTTTTATTCCCACCAAACTTTCAAAACAAACCAATTGTCCAATCATACCTAGCCTAAAATCTTATAACAAAAATCAAGCTAAATCTTGAGGAGAGATCCCTCTCCAGAATTTAGGAAGGCTAGATCCTAGATTTCAAAAGAGGTTCTTGGTTACCCCTAGTTTTCTTTAACTATAAACCAAAATCCCATGACCTAAGAATTACTAGGGTGATAACAGGTTGTAAATAAATATATCACCATTAATGATGAATTGTGAGATAATTTTGGCCATGGAAAGAGAAATAAGTCCTTCCAAGTTATTATTCTCAAGCTCTAGCTATTAGATGTGAGGAAGTACCTAGAACTAACTTGAAAATGAGTCAACATGTTTATTTCCCTATATCCTATTTCAGTTAAAATTTGTGTAGGTTTCTAGGACTTTAGGTGATTTATGGGTGATACCTAGAGTAGTGTATTAATACATGGAAGGATAATTCTTAAAAGACATGGATATTTTGTATGGATAGGTGGGAAATTTATTCAAATACATGGATCTAATACATATATGGAGTTTATTTGAGCCTATAACTGACATAATTATTTTCCATTTTTTGTTATATTCCAAGCTATTCATAAATGTATAAAAACCTAGTTTCTTGCACAAGGTTTGAGATGCTATATTATGCACAAGAAATACAATTATATTCATCTATTATATAGAGTTAAATATAGCTAAGGCCCAAATATAGTTGTTCAAATACACTTAGAACAATTTGAATTTGGGTTAATTTCTAATTTTCAACGCACTTCTTGGTAATATTTAATATGCATTTAAATATCATGTCTATTTCCCATTATTCTTGTGTTCTTTTAGTTGTTGATAAGCCAATGTTAACTATTACATATCATATATCATATTTTTTTGTTTAAAATAATTTAATTTTATAAGTTACATTAGTTTTTATAGGCCAATTAGGTACACTTATACATATGAATAAAAGAAAACATAGAAATTGTTATTTAATCACATTAACATCAGAAGTGAAGTAAAAAAACTTGTTGTCTAGATAACTTAAATCAAATTGTAGGTTTGAAATTTAGGTCCATTTATATTATCAACATGCTTCTTGATAATGTTTAGTATGGATTTTCCCGGGTCCGGGTGTACCCTCGACTACCGTGCCCTGTCAGAGATCATATGACAAACTTCAATCTAACATTCAATATTGAGCTCAGGTGGCGGCCATGGACCGTGAGTCTCATTCAATTTAGCCCAAACATAGTTAATCAACGGTGTCCAAAAAATCCCTCCAAATATAGCACGATACATTCCTTACAAACACAATTACGCTTCTACTCCAGATAATTTGATTACTCCTTCATTCCCTCCATCATTCTCTCTTGTAGCCAGCAGGTTCAGAAGAATGGGGAAACATAATCACACTATGAAATTCTATGCTCCATTGCACTAGGCAAGCCATAATGGTTCACGAATGTGTCAGGTTTAGACATGGTGACAGAGGGTGAGGGTGATCACCCCTCCCTCCTTGGCATGAACAAGATGATATTTTTGACCAAGACATTCCAACCCACATTCAACGCTTGGTTGCAACAATGGAAGCAGAGGAGCAAAGGTGTTTAGGAAACAAACATTGGACAGTGAGAAACCTATTGGATCGTCAACTATGGAACATGGAAGAAGACATGGATAGAGTTGAGTGCAAAATGGTGGGGGTTAGCTTCAATCTCAACAACACGTGTCTCTCTCTATGAAATCTCTCTAAATCAATTGATATAGAGTTTCTTCCCATCCTCCAACTCTAGTGTCCACCATAACCAAGGAAATTTCAGTTTTCATGGACTCTTCTCACTAGATAACCATTTATCCTAGCCATGGCCCTCTAGTGACTTGGGAAAATAAAAATGGCCCGAATTATTATGGTGGTTCCCAATCCTGCAAGAGGCCTCAGCCAAAAGTCGACAGTCAGAAAAGGAATACTACCAGCACTACCCAATCCACTAAAGGAGAATCCTCTTAGTTTGGTATAGGTTCTTACAGTGTTGTGATTGAATGGGATCATCCTCCTTGGCCACCAAAAGAATATGATGGTCCATTTTCCTACCTAGACATGTTGGAGCAATAAAAGAAGGCCAAATGCCACCACTACCAACCTCAAGAAGTTCCAACACTAAGCAACTAGCATGACCAAGTCCCTCATTAGGCTTTGTATGACTCTGTCTTCTTTAGTTTCCATAGTTATTTTAGTTTTTCTAGTCAATATAGAAAGCATCATATATGTACTGCCTCTGTTTCGAAATGCCTCAAATTATCATATGAATTTTCCAAGGGATCATCTTGTTTGTCTTTCATGGGGATATGGTCCCTTACAAGTTTTCTTCGGACTAGAATAGGTATTTTGCAGATAAATACTCGTTTAAAAACAAGCTTATCCAACTCACCTCAACTTGCACTCTATGTAAATCATTTTTGGTAATATTAAGTTCTCTGATTTCTTACAAAAATAAAACTATTTAGTATGGATTTAATTATCATGTCTATTAATTGTTATTCTTATGTTGGATTAATTGTCGATAAGGTAATATTAGCTCTGAAAAATCATAAAAACCATATAGAAATTTTTTTGGTTAAATGAATTTAATTCATGAGTCATATTATAGTTTAGAGGAAAATCATCATGCATAATTACACAAATGAATAAAATAAGGTTAAAAAATTATCATTTAATTGCATAATTGTCGAAATTGAAGTAAAACAACTCATGATCCAAATAACTCAAATTAGAGGGGAGATTTTGCAAGGACAAGTGGGTGCTTGAACCAATTTGATAGAAATTGTTGAAATAAAATATTGAACAAATATGCATATGGATAACTATGAACTATAAATTCCACACAACCAATTGGATCAACGTGTTAAACACTTATTTTGGAAACTTTAGGGGTAGTTAAAATTTAAACCCAAGGTTCAATTAAAAATTATGTGGGGGTGACACCACATGCACACAATGTTTGATATGTGGGATTTCATGTGGCCTGACACCACCTCTCTATCACATCAACCATGAATATCACATCAAATTAATGAGGGATGTCGATTGTAGTTCCACCCATAATGTTTGAGGTAGGGAATTGATTTCTCGTATGCAATCCTTTCCAGATTGTTCCATGCCTCCTCCTCCCTCTAATGTGAATGCCTTGGATTCTAATTTACTCAATCATCTCTCTTGCAAGCTATTTCGTCCAATGGCCACGAATTTTAGTCAGATCCTTTAGTATTGGTTGCCTTTGCTCAACCTCCCTTCACTCATTTTGATTCTTTATTCACAAGCTACGAGTGACAAGGGGAGCTATACTTTGTATCTATCCATGTTGGAAATTCCACATGGTGATAGTATTTTCTTACTCTATAGTCTCCACTCGTATCATCCCTCTATGTTGTGTTTCTTGAATTTCATGAATACATTCCTCCCCCTAGCAACTATGACTAGGTAGTAATAACGCGTCTGATGCCATCGAGGGAGTAGTGGTCAAGGTGTTGTTGGAGCCTCTCATGCTCATTTTTGAGTTGAGTCCTTTGTTCATCAGTGTCGACTTCATATCCCACTTGCAATAAAATTTGAAATCAATGATGTTGAAGCCAAGGTGCACTTTGAGTGAAGGACGATGTTGGATTTAGATATTATGGAGGGGGTGGATAAATGGACTCTAAATACCATAAATACTAGAGGCCATAAAAACCACTATCTCCATATGGTTGATCTCTATTGACATGTAAAGCTTCTACTGAGAAAGGTTCTCTTGTACAAAAGGGAAGCACAAGACCTCCTTCAGCATAAACTTGATGAGCTCAATGAGATTTTGTTGGATGTGGAGGTTCATCTGGCTCACTTGGAGATGGGTTCACCTCTAGGGTGTCCCTCACCACCTTGCAACAAAGGAGCTAATTAACCTATCAGCTTGGGCACCTCCTTTTCCTCATGAGGATTAATTTTCTTATTTATGTTTTAAAGTTTCACTAGTTCAGTCTTTATTATGATATGTTGGCAACTTTCAATGTTCACTTCTCCTCTGGGGGGAATGTAGTTTTTCTTTTTAGTTATTTTGAGTATCTCTTGGTTGCAAAAGACAACATATATGGTCATATTTTGAGTCCTTTAATTGTTGGTTCCCTCTCCTACAGGGTGTCATCACTCAAAAAATTTCAAAACATCATTTTGACAAGGTTACAAAATTTCATGGGTCAAAATAGGGTTTTAGGAGTCATTTTAAGTTTGATCAAGGGGTAATTTTAGATTTTTTATAGTTTGAAGTTCACCCTAAGGTTCAAATAAATCCTTCTTTAAAGCTCTTTCATGTCAAACACTCATCATTATCCATTTCTATTTCATTTCCCAAATTTTTGTGTCAAAACCACCCAATTAGCCAAGAAATCGCAGTTTCGTAGTGCATCACATTTTAAAAAGTCAATTTGCACTACGAAAGCGCTGATAGTTTTGTAGCGCAAATAAAAGAAAATACACTACAGGTACTACGAAAGCACTATTTTGTAACTGTCTTGTCAGTTGAGTTGTCAAATGTAAAAAACCGTTGGGAAAGGGTAAGATAGAGGTTTGTTGAGTCATGTAATGATGAAATCGAAGTACACACCCATGTTTGCAGTCATCATGGTCATTATAGGTTATGAGTGAAGCATCATTTTAGTTATGAGAAGACACTTGAAATTCAAATTCTTTCCTAATTAGTCATTCTCTCCATCTTTGCTTTCATTCATAATGTCTGAGCTCTGAGTATCGAGCCAAACTTGTGGCTGATTCTTACAAAGGTTTACTACATCTATATCAAGCGAGGCTGATACACCCATATCAAGCAAGGCTGAAAGATTTATATTAAGCAAGGCTAAGAGGTTCTCTGAAGAACTATGGTAGAGGAAAATAAAATACACAGAGGAGTAAAGTGCTTAAGGTATGAACTTGAAGACATGAAGTCAATAACTGAAGACCCAACAATGATGGAAGCATTCAGAAGAGTAGGCTGCCTATAGTTTTGTGAGAAATTGCAGGGCTGTCACACAGGGGTATCTAAGGAATTTTCTATGAATTTCAATGGAACAACCACTAAAGTGGGGATGCTAAGTTTGTCTATCACACCAGAGGTCATTGCTATAGTTACAGAGATTCCAAGAGGTCAAGAAACCTGGTTCAAAGGGTTCAAATTTGATATGGAGCAGTGTAAAGAGTTCATGAAGCCTGAGCAAATTGAGATGGGTCTCAACAATGCTATCCCAAGAAGCTGCATCAAAGATAATTATTCAAAATTGCTGCTCAACATTCAGAAATATTTACCTGTGAAGGCAGATATCACAAGGTTTATTCATACCATTTCAAATTACTTCTACACTTCACTGGTAAGATTTCACTTGACTTACCTTTTTATTTTCATAGAAGTCTTGCAAAGATGGCTGATAAGGTGCAAGTATAGTCTGAGGGGAGTGAGACATCATTATTTCATCATGGCTTAATGAAATTATTAATTTTAGATGAACTTCAAAAGATAGGCAGAGATTGGTCCTCATTCTTATTTGTTAATGGTTTTGAGTTGGAAGCCCTAACTCCTGCAGGAAAGCCTAAAGCTAAGGGAGTTCCATCACCACTAGCAGCAGAACCAAGTCAACCTATGGTTGTAAAACCAACAGAACCTGTAAGAGTGAAGCCAAGTAATCAAACTGAGAAAGGGCTAGAGAAAATGCAAATTCTTGATACACCAACTCTTCCACCTGAAAAACAGAAAGAACAGGTTGTCAAAGATACAAAATAGGAACAAGCTGTTAGCAAACAAGGGACCAAAAGAATAACTAGAAGCCATGCAATGGTTTTAAAAGGAAAGATAGTTTCTACAGAATACAGTTCAATAACAAATGGGAATCTAGAGGATATTCTTCATGCCATTGACATAGAAGAAACATCCATTGTCCAAGCTGAATTTATTGGGGAAGGTGAGCAAAAATTGAAAAAGGCCAAGTCTACAAAGAGATTAGAGTTTGAGGGGGAAGATGCAGGTTTCCTTTTCCAAGCAAGAAAGCCTATGACAAGGCATGCTAGGAAATTGATAGAGAGCAAAAAAGAAGTTAAAATACCCTCTGAGATAGATAAATCACCTAAATAAATTATTGATCTCTCATCATCCACAGTAAAGGATACAATCAGAAAATCAAAAAGGGGAAAAGAGAAAGTGATAGAGAAAATAGAGTTTCAGTGCCTTGAGGAAAAGTTAAAGTTGGCAAAACAGGAAATTGCTGTCATGAAAAATAGAGCTAGAAAACACAATGACGAGAAATTATAGTTTAAAAGGATGAAGGCAGTGTGGGAAGGACAAGTTGATGTTGTTTCTAAAACTTTAGACAAAACAAAGCAATTTTTCAAGTGGACAATTCTAGCAATAAAAGAAGCTAAGTTTGTCAGAATAATAAACACCCATCTGAGAGCTACTAATAAAAGAATTAAAGAACAGGTTAAGAATTTACAAGAACAACTAGAGTTAATTCATGATGAGCTACAAAGCAAAGGCATCAAAATGACAGTCATAGAAGAACCAAGAGGCCAACCAATTGAAAATGAAGAAAAAATGCCTCAAGAAAGCTAAAATGAAGTTAGTATATGGTTTGTATGGTTTGTAGATGATGAGGACAGGTAATATTTTGAGTTTTTGGGCAATCACACTTTTCATTTGACAAAATTATAAAAAAATCTGCATACTCAGCAGTTTCGTAGTGCCTCTAGGCTTAAAAAGCAGAAAAGCGCTATGAAACTGCTGTAGCTGCCTGTTTTTCTTCTTTTGATCAATATTTAAAGGGTTAAAGGATGAGTTAAGAGCTGAAATTTATATGAAAGATGTGTTGAAGGGTGATTAAAATGATGCAAGAGGAAAGAGTCAAGTTTTTTGAGGATAAAGGCTTGAAATGGCAGCGCTACAAAAAGCGCTATGAAACTGCTGTATTTTCGTAGCGCAGTACATTACAACACTTTGAGCAGTGTTTGAAGTAGTGTTAGACAGCTGGAGGCTAGGTAAGAGTTATGAGACATGTTAAGACAACTTTCAACAGCCAAGGACCACGAAATGAAGATTAATGATGGTCAGAAAGTCCAAAGAAGGCAAAAGATCCTATGCCTAAAAAATAGGGTACTGTTTCCTATTTTTGTGGAGGTCAGCAAAGTGGTCATGAAGAACTGAATGCCATTATCCAAATTCGACCATGTGATGATACACTTGTCAATGATGTAAATTAAAATAGATAAGGTTGTTATAAATAGCAATAAGGAGTTTGAGTCCTTTTTGAAATAGGAATGTCAAGTAAGATAGGTGTATTTTTGTAATAAATGTCATGTTTTATGGTTATGAAAGGTGTCAGGGGATAGAAATTCGATGTATCTAGCCTAGAGGCAAACCATCAGATGATGTAAGAGGTCTATTAAAGGCCATGAGGTTGAATTTGTCAAGGGTTGGACATTTTTTGGCAAAACTGAGCTTGTTGTGAATTGACTATTTTCAGCTAATACAAAGATCTTCTACTTGACCAACTTGAGATTCAGAAGGGGTTTTTAGTGTTTTCTTATTCTATCTGTATTTCTTATATATCTCATTTGCAGTGGTGTTCATCTATATTACTCAGAATTCATCTATAAGATGCTTTGACTTCCTTTATAAGTGAACTGACTGTGTTTTTACATGTTTCATGTGTGTGTGTGCGCCTTATGACTAAAAACTCTGATATGCCTCAACTTCCATGTCAATTAGACTCACTGAATTACTGAATTTCTTTGACTCCATAAGCCCAATGTATAAATTTTGATGTTATTTTCAACCTACATCTATTATTATTAGTTTATTTCCTAAATAGAGTTAGCCATCTATATCTATATCCATATCATTAACCCTTGAGAGAGCCCTCTCAGGTTGAGGAGGCTAAGCCTCAACCAAAATATTGGTTTGAAATAGTTGCATGAGATTGATTTGATTAGCAGCCTATCAGATCTAATTTTGTGATAACACGGGGAAACACAAATGACTATTTTTTATGAATTCTGGAATTGGTTCACAGAAATAATGTTTTGGACTATAAAACCGTTACCTTTTTACCTCTAGCCTAGTTTCCCTTATGGTAGATCAGAGGCAATCAATCATTATAGAAAATTGTAAAATTTCTTGAAATATCAATGGAAATTGTCAACTTACAATTTTTTTTTTATCTATCTAAGATACTAAGTGATAGTGAGTGCCACACCCCATTGAGAAGAAAATTGATGAAAATTACTCTCAAAATACCATAACATGAAAATATTGTTTTTGGAATTTTCACTTCTGGCTTTACTTTTGAACTCTCAAATGAAATTGTACATGTCAATGTATTTGCAATGGAAAGCCTTTTAAGCCTTCTAACACCAATATTGTTCATTTTTTTTTCTATAAGAAATGATAGAATATGAGTCCAAAACCAATAAACAACTTTATAATAGAAATCCCAACTAAATTGTTATTAGTATATGGTTGAGGATAATGCTATAAAATAACTTAGATAATTTTTTGTGGTATGGTAGTTACTGCATGGCAAGTCTTTGAGGGGAGCATTTTAAGTTCAATTTTCCCATATTGTTTTGTTCCTTGTCATGTGTAAAGTGTTAAAATTTGAAGGCCTTATCTCATAAAAGGATCAACTAATACCTATGTTGAATTCTTTGTTCTTACTATGATAAATTGTATATATAGCTATTATTTATTTTATGTAGGAAAATTACCATCACTATATCACCAAAATGTGATTTGATGATAAATCCCCTTAATTTGGAAAAAAATATGATTTTATTTGGAATTTTATTAGAGGTAAATAAAGTCATAAACCTTGTATATGTGTTCGTAATGGTAACATTTTCTAACTCTTATTGTGCAGGATCTAGAATAAACAACTTTTCTTCTTTTGATTTACTGCGAAGTATGATTGGATGTAACAATGTTTTCTAGACCAAATAAAATATTTATAACGAGTGTTTATTAGGGAGATCAAGAAACTATTATATCAAATAAAGCTTGTAAAAAGGTTACAATAAGAAATTAAAACAAGAAAATGAAATATGGAAAGAAAAAGTGTAGAATCCACACCCCTTTGGAATACATAATACAAATTTTTTACTGCTATTTTCCTCTTCTTATACTAATTTTGTTTTAAATTTAAATTTTTGCGTCTCAATATCTTATTGTTGTTTGTAGGTTTTAGTGTTCTTAAGGGCCAAAGGACTCCAAAGAGATTGATGCATTATGTTATGATATATCAAAAGTGCTTAAAAAGGGTACAAGAAGCCATCTAGGCCACACATTTCTAAGATGTGGTTGCACATGCCATTTTAGTGTTTAGATACCCAAGATGAAACTAGAATGTGCTCTGATCACTTAGAGTGAGATGAATCATATAGATATTGTAGGCATACCTTTCTATGGATGAGATTTCAATGATTTTTTCAGCATAAGGGTATACCATACACCCCATATTAGCAATTGTAGAAATTTGAATAACTGATATATTATTCACCGAGATTCTCTTGATAACACACTATTTTAACTTCATACACAATACAGAATCTCTTCTACCATTGATCATTACATGCGGAAATAAAATCAATTGCATGCACACATTAAAACCATAAACATTCACACATATGAACACAGTATTTCATGGGAAAGCTTAAATCTGAAAACCCCCAACTATCTGTATATTATATATGTCATAGAGATCATGTAACAATCATCATACAAAGCTCCTCACAAGCTCTCAGTATAATCTCCACTTGCTACACCCTAATCAGGCCCGATCTTGCAAATCCCATGCACCGATCTTTGCCAGGCTTTAGCCTGCCTCTACTGCGCAATCCCTGCTGAAGAATGCCTCTTGATGAGAATTAATTACCCCAGCCTTGCTTACGCAGTATTTATAGGCATCTCCACTGAGTGTTGGATGCAAACCATGCATCACTTATAGTCACAACTGATAGTCACACTTTCCCTTTCACCTATCTCTGCACTGGTCTCCACTGAAACTGTCCATGCACTGAAGTTAACTGATGTATTCTTTAGTTGATTAATGAGTTTATAATTAGTGAATTAATTAATAATTAATTCACACCACTCTCACTAATTGTATCAATTAGTTAAACTAGATACAAATAGCTCAACTATGTTTAGATTAGTAAAACTGAACACAACTCCATTAACTCCCTCAATCAACTCCACCAAACTCTGTCACATGAGTTCTAACTGAAGAATCCATGCAATAGCTCCAATTAACCCTCAGGAATAGCGTAATTCCTTTTGTCAGCTCCTGTGCCACATTTGTGCACTTAACTGAAGTGCTCCAAGAGAATAAAATAATGTTTAGAGTCCAAATATTATTAAGAGCTAATAATATTTGACATATCTATTTTTAGATTAGAAATCTAAAAATAGATTCCGCCCAATATGTCTAAAAATAGAAGTCCATCTATTTTTCCAACTTGACCAACCATCCACAAATAGCATCCCGCAACTCATAGAATATGATCTATATGTCTGAAAATAGACATAGTCTAAAAATAGACTTTGCGACAAAAATCACCTGTGTGGGCCCCACCTAGTTTAGGTGATCACTTTCCAACTAGGATCAGGAATGATGTTTCAGGATGCCTCCTTCACTGTTTCTTGTTGCAATATTCAACAGCAATGACCTAGTTTAATGGGTAAAGAGATGTTTATTGTTTGCAATGTAAGTTCAATATATACATCACAAACATTGTGAATTAGTGAATAATAAAGTAATCTCATCTACAGTTGAGTTTGATCAAAGTGATTTTCTTACGCATGATGACATCAAAAATATAGATGGGAGATTGAAACATTCCCAATATATGTTTGAAAATGATGATGCTCAAAATGTGTGCATATACAACAAGTGAGAAATCTTGATAATGTATTCTATTATTCGTAGTTTAATGCCATAATTGATGACAAACAAACTTCCTTCATTTTAGGGTTTTAACAACCATTACAATGATAATGGGTCAAAAAAATATGACCATGATAGAATATTGGCAATATGTTCTACATTTGGAACAAATTTCTTTAAGGTAAATTTAGATAGTTATGCATTTTCTTGGTATCATTTATTATTTATAAGATGATACAAGCATGTAGATAATGTCCTATATATTTGTTTTATGCAGTTCCAGCTTTATATATTATTGACATTTGATTCTCAACATAATGGTGTTCCTGTGGCATTGGTTCTCATGTCACGCTCCATGGCCTATGATATTGAAAATAAACCACAACTCTAGTTCTTACGTACACATGGGTATGTTGGAATGAAAATTGACTTCATGCATAATATATGATGCAAAAACTAATATTAGTGAAAATAGTTATAGATAACTATGAGGTTGACACATATTTTTAACATTTTATAACAACTATGTGTAATAGAACAACATTTTGATAGGAACTCTACCGATGCAATTTTCATGTTAGAAAGGCATGGTTAAAAAATCTTGTGATGAAAGTGAAAGATGATACTGCAAGGCATGCCATGTTGAAGCATTCAGGCGACATTTTTCACACCTAGAAAAATGCAAATTCATTGTGTGAGGAGACCAACTAATTCCTAAATGACTTTAATAAGAAACCACCTTTCTTGAGTACCTTTGAGCATGATAGTTGGATGTAATAGCTTTGGCTGCTATAGTTTCAATTTTCACATATATTGTATATTGACTATAGTTTCATATTCATATTTGTGCTCAGTATTAATGTATGTTCTTTGATGTTCATTAGAAATGTGAGAAAAATGTTTTTGTTAGTTAAAGCATGCTGAATAAGAAACAAATGGGAATATTGAGTCATACAATTCAAACTTTAAATAAATTATTTTAAAGCCAATACAATCTACTTCACATCATCAAGTGCACTAGTTAGTACATCAAAAATTAATAATGGTTCATATTTTTTATTAGTGGCATCAATGTGCAAAGAAAAATGGTTTCCTTGGAAATTATAAGGTGGAGAAAATAGAAGCTCCTTCACGGCTAAGAGCACAAACTATTCCAGATTATGATGTGACAGTGCACCACTTATATCATTTGAAAACATGAGTACTGTTACACAGTAATTTGTCACCGTCCCTACCATTCCCTGTCCCGCACAATGGAGGACCCATTATGTGACCTGTGAGCAATGTCAAGCCTTGAAAATACCTTCATTGCATCCCTTTCCATGAGGGTTGAGATTCTTCGTTTATCATTTCTGGCTTGAGACCCCTAAAAACACATGTTTTGCATTGAAAGCAGCGCGCTGGTAGCCGTTATGTACTCGCGCCAATTGGTGTAAATTAACTCTTGAACGCGCCACGCTAGCCTCTGTTGATGTTGGCCTGCTTCACTGCGTTTGTAAGAGTTTTTAAAAAAAGAGGCGAAGTTTTGATTACAACAACTTTGTGGATGAGTCATCAGGATTGGTTTCGCCTGAATAACCACGGCCTTCCTCCTTTGGCCTCTTGTTTCCACCTTATGGGGAACCTCCCAAAGGATAAGGCCTCCCTTCCACTATTGTAGGGATCCCAACCTCCTCCTCTCCTCTATAAATATAGCCTTCATCCATTGATGAAGGGGATGAAGGGCTGATAGTCTTGTAGTGCTGAAGCTTTGCATCTCCCTATTCCCAAGAGCCTTTGTGCTGTAAAGAATCCTTTCTTTCCCTTAAGGCCAACTCAAGTGAGGAGACCATTGTTACGAGACTCTGGAGAGGTTTTCCCTTTCCTTGGCGAGCTTTGCGAGACGTGGACGACCGGGGACCCGTTCGAAGGAGGCTGCGACGTCAGAACTTGGTTGTAACTTCTATTCGTTTATTACTTAATAGATGACTATGATTATGGTTCCACTCCGTTTTCCATCATGTTAATGCGAGTAATATCTTTTCTGACCGATGTTTAGTTACGTATGCTGGTTCCTATGCTTGTATCTGTTAGTTTCTTCTATGTGCAGGTGTTCATCCGCGGAGATCGTGGAAGGATTGTGATCTGCCAGGGCTGAAGGACGGGGACACTTCTTCTTCAGATCATAGCGTTGGAATCCAGGTAGGCTTCTATCCCAAGTCTTTCATTCGTAATTAGGAGCTTGCATCATAGCATTGTTTGTTTGTTGCTAGACCCCTGCTGGGCTAGTAGGGATCGCCTCTGTCCGCAGAGGGGATTTACCTCCTCAACAAATTGGCGACTCCGCTGGGGAGATCGTCCGGTCTTCATTGTCTCGTTTATGTTGTTTCGCTTTGATCGTTTTTCCTTGCTTGATGAACCTTCTGGGTTGGATTCTTTCATTATTTTAGTTGCTTGGTTTGCTTAGCTTGTATTGGTCTGCTTCTGGAAGTAGCTTGTTTTTAATTTTTGTCGACTGGCGCGGTTTTTAACCCGACAGTCGCGCCACTTGGCGCGTGTTGCCTTTGTCTAGCCCGCGCCACTTGGCTTCTGGCGCCAGTTTCACTCTCACAGTTGCGCCACCCCTGTGAGTTTTTTGAGTTTCTTCATTTTTTGGCTCTTTGGATCTGATCAATACTTTTCTTCTTGATTTTTTG
Organism: Pinus albicaulis; assembly: GCA_034641835.2. Lineage (NCBI taxonomy): Eukaryota > Viridiplantae > Streptophyta > Pinopsida > Pinales > Pinaceae > Pinus > Pinus albicaulis. The sequence continues at coordinate 1,222,960,225 of CM076583.1, read as the reverse complement.
ACTGTCTGAGTCTGTTGGAGTCTTGTTTGGCTGGAATTCACCTCTGTCCTTGGGTTGTTTGCTTCTATCTACTGATTTCACATTTTGAGCCCTAGGGCATCTAGTGGCTTAGTGTATCGAGCCCTCCTTGGGAGTTTTGGTGTCTTGATTGTCCTGTCAACTTGTTGATTGATTCTCCACGCTCTCTTAATAGTCTTTGATTGTTTTGTTGCGTTTTTTGGGTGATTGTCCATTCCTTCATTCGGAATTCGTTTGCCTTGCTTTGGACCTAGATCACACGGTCCATCAGAAGCTTTTGAGTCTTTCTTTGCTTTGAGAGGCTTTGGGTCGATTTGGGGATCTGATTGATTGCATTGTTGAGTGAATTTTGTTTGTTTCGCTCTTTTGAATATCATCTCTCAAATTGTTCCTTTTGTTTTCAGTGCACATTAGCCATTAAACATTGAAACCAAAAAAAAAAAAATCTCTTTTGTTTTGATTAATTAGTGCAAATTGTGATCTTTTCCATATCGCTAGTGATTAGTGTTTGAATGAAAAGTGTTCAATTGCATTAGTTGCATTAGAGACATTGTTGTTTGTATTCCGTTCATTTCGTTTGCATAAAAACTCTCAACTCTTATTTAACTAGTTTTCATCGAACGAAATGTTGCACTGTGGCATATAGTTTGCATCTAGGAGTCTTTCGAGACACTACATACGATAGGGCCTGGAAATTGAAACTTAATTGAAGATCAACTGTAAAAATTATTCAATTAACCTAAGGCAACATTGGAACTTAACGAAACATACTTAGAAGGTCTAGGCTAGAGACGTGTTCCGGCGTCGTTAAACCTAGCAGCTGTCGTTCGCCTGTTGGCTTTAGACAGCGCTAGTACGGACTTGCGCTCCCCGTACCGTCGCGTATATAAAGGGAGACCCCTATAGGTTTGCAATCCTTTATCCACAGGAAGCCGAGTCTGCCGCCTTTTACCCGTGATACACCGAACACAGCATTCGGGGAGACTACCTGCACGTACGGAAAGTCCTTGGTCGATTTCTGTTTCATTATTTGAAACCAAGGTGTATATTGCAGTTCACGGATATTTGGTACACCCTTTGTGCCTAGTTTTTCCTGAGCAGTCATTTGGTCTTTTCTGACTCCCTAAACTTGAAAAGACCGTTAAGCGCTTGTCCTTTCATGCTTGTGTCAACTCTGAAAGAGATAGAGTCACCTTTCGCTTGTTTCTTGACTCTTAAAAGATGAAACGGTAGAGTTTTGTTTCAACGTCATAAAAATTAACTGCCCACGAAATATTCCTGGTTAAAGTTAGCTTCCTTAGGGTGTTGTTCTGAAGATCGTTTCTGATGGCAACTTTTCCGGAGTTCACCAACCAAGGAATCCCCTCCGATGGGAATCCTGGTCCTTTTCCTCCTTTTGGAAATGTTGGTGCTCCTTATATGGCGACGTTGTCCCTTCCTGGGTTAACTGTTGGGTTGCCTGTTTGGTTGTTCTCAACCTCTGTCGTTCCGAATGTCTCAGTTACTGGTCAATCAGTTCCTCCACCCGAACCACATCATGTTGATTCTAAGGTGGACCTCTCCCCTTCTTCGCCTGTTTCTGAGTCCTCCTCCTCCTCTTCACCTGGTGAAAGTCTGGATTCGAGTAACCAGGTGGCTAAGAAGAAGAAGAAGAAGACAAAGAAGAGGAAGTCTGATAAGCGAGAGATTAAAAGTGCTGCTATTGCTCCTGAAACGTCTCCTCTTGATAACCCTTCCAACCCTCCTCGGAAAGTCAAGTTCCCCTGCATGTTGTGCACGGGAGACCATCTTCTTCGAGACTGCCCTGGCATTCCCAAGGTACTCGAAGTATGGTCCAACGGTCGCCCACCTTTGTCTTTGGCTTCCGGGAGTCAGGTTGGGGGCACTGGTAAGGCTTCTAAGAAGCAGGGTAAGATCACCAATCCCTGTAAGTTGTGTGAAGGGCACCATGCTATTCACCTTTGTCCTTATATGGATGAAGCCAAGCGAGTCTTGGACAACTTGACTGTTTCTACACCACGCCTCCCGGCTGGTTATAAACAGCTTTCTTTGAGTCTTCCACCGGCTGATGCCGTGATTGGTCAAGGGTCATCCTTGGTCGATCCCACTCCTCCAGAAATTCAGATTCAGGAATCCGTTCCCGACCAACCATTGGTCGTGGGATCGGTTGAACTGGCCCCATCTGCGGTGCACCAGGTCTTTCCTGTTGAGAGTGGACCCCATAACCCTCATGTTCTTCTGGTTTCTTCAGATTCTTCAGACTTGGAGAGAGATTCTCCTGTCCCTGTACTTCAAGAAGTTGCTCCTCCGCCTCCCAAGATGGAGGCTACGGAGGATATTCCTCCCGCCTTCGAGATGGAGGTCATAGAGGATGCTTCTTCTACCGTAACATCAGGGGAATACCTTCGCTTGTCGATGGTAGCCCCTCCGAGTAGTTTGGTCGCTTCCTTTGATTGGAACCGATTTGCAGGATTTCGCCTTCCGTCTTATGTGCCTTTCGAGATCACAGTACAGGCTCTTGGTCTGGTTGTACCCAGCACCATTATAGACGAAGGTGCCTCTGTTAGTATTATGTCATCAACTACCTGGCAAGCTTTCGGTTCGCCGCCGCTTGCGCCCGTTACGCAGAATCTGTTGACATTCAATAGAAGAACGAGTCAACCGTTGGGGATCCTTCCAAGGTTACCTGTTACTTTGGGAGGTAAAACCGTCCATATGGACGTGATGGTCATTCCAGGCCCTTTGGATTTCAATCTGCTCCTAGGGCGCGATTACACTTATGCCATGGGAGCGCTTGTCTCCTCCCTCTTTCGCGTGATGTGCTTTCCACATGAAGGACGGATTGTGACCATTGATCAGCTTGCATTCTTTGGTCCTAATGTGGCATCGGGTCCACCATCACCCCCTCCTGGTTTCTATCCACCCGTTGTATCTGCCCCACCGCAGGTCAACTACGTGGCTACCTACCCCGTGCCTGTGCTCAGTGATGATGCCGTCATGCATCGAGTGCTGGGGGCATTGGGTCCTGACTTCCAGGATGATTTCCTCCCATCTGGTGTGGAACTCTTGGAAGCCATGACTTCTTGTTCATTATGATGGAGTCGGTCGGAGCATAGTTCATTCTGCTTGTGTCAAGCTCCTTAAAAAATGAAACAAGGTTGTTGGAGCAGAGTTCCTTGTCTTGTGTCAAGCTCCTTAAACCATGAAACAAGGTGTTTGAGGATAGTTCTTTTAATGTGTCAACCTCGTTAAAATAATGAAACACGTTCCTGTTCAATTCGAGTCTTGGATAAGTTCTCGTAAAATCCCAGTCGAGTCTTTCTTAGATCTCGTAATTTGAACCTTCACTCCATCTGCCTTGCATATGGACTGAAGCTTGGGGGGCATGTACCTCGAATTGAGTCACCATGCTGGGGGCATGCTTAATTCTTTCAAGCATAGTTTGTTTCCATTTCAAGCTTGTGTAAAAATGAAACCGGTTTCAAGCATAGTTTATCTTTGTTTCAAGCTTGTGTAAAAATGAAACCAACTTCAAGCAGAGTTCCCTGATTTCAAGCTTGTGTAAAAATGAAACCTTTCCTCTTGTGATTGCCATTTTATCAGCCTATTTTTTCCAGATGAGCCTTGGTTTTCTCACTCCATCGTCACTATCTGCTTGGCCGATCATATGCCTTCACTTGGTTGTTTTACCTATTCCTGAGGAACCGCTGCGATGAGTGGTCTTGTTAGCCAACCTCTTAACCTTTACTTGTTTTGAGCAGTTCCATCATTACCGGAACCAGTTGCTACCCTTTATACCACTCGTTCCTCTAGGAGGAGTTAACTTTCAGCTCTTTTCTGACTCTCTAAAGATGAAAAGATTGCCGAGGCCCTTGTCGTTTCGATCTCGTTAAAATGGACACGAATCGACATTCACCCAGTATAAGTTTAACCCTTTTTCGGGCTGGGATGGATCGATTACGAAAAAGGAATACCCTAGCCTATCGCGACTAGGAGGTTTCTCCGGATATTGTTTTCTACCTTTTCGGATCTGGGGAACTATTTACGAAAAGGGACCTGTGGAGTTTTCTTTTCCGCTGTCTTTTCAAACTCTCTAAACATGAAAAGACGCCGAGTTCTTCCTTTGTCAGACTCGTTAAACCCTGATGACATTGGATTCCGTCGAAATGACGTTCTCAGAGTTTCTCCTTCCTAGGACTCGTTAAATGCACTAGGATGGATTCGCCCGAAGGGCGGACTTATATCACAAGCATATGCTATCCCCTTCAAGCTTGTTATCAAAAATAATTGGGGTACTCGCCAGAAATGGTGAGGGAAAAATGGAACCATCGTCGTTGTCGTCGGCAGTATGTCGCTCTTGAACATGGCACTTGTCTGCATTCGTGTCGGGTTGGGGACATCTCATCTCGCTGCTTCACTGTGCTTCCATGGGTTTGGATAATCTCTTTTGACCTCTCATCTGTTCACTGCCTCGTCGCCATGACCTCTGATCCGTTGATGTCAAATAATGCCAAGTCCATTGTCGTGCCGTTCATATGTTCAAGAGAAGTCGGCCTCTGCAAATATCAACCTTCCTCTGTTTCTCGTATGATCCTAATTCACAACAAACATTATGTTCCTCTGTCTCGTGTCGATGATGTGGGAATCATTATGGCCCACCTTCGATCAAGGTCACTTCCTGTCGACTTCAACTCATTATCCAGGAAGTTGGTCTAGAGAATTCTGATGGTACCTTGGAGCCTGCATGCCTCAATGGCAAGTTCGTCGCATTCGACGTGAAGTTTACATCATTGACTTCCGATCGAATGATTCTGCGGGTGTTCGACGTCAACTCATTTATTCGCACGCCGTAGATTGTACCTGTAGTACCTTGAGGACCATTGTCATTATTGGTGGTTTCTCTCGCGTATGTTAACAGCTTTCATCATTGGCTGGTAATCAGACGATGTTCTTGCATGTTCGACTTCAGCTCACATATTCGCATGCTTGAACTTGTACTTTGTTTGGGTCGAGATGGAGCGCAAGACCCTGGATTGTGTCTGTTGTAATCCAGGCTGCGATTGTGGATTATTATCATTATGTACATGACTCATTGATTGGATGGCTGCGACCATACCTGAGTCTATTTGTTTGATCTTAGTTGGATGGCTGTGCCCATACCCTGGATCCGGATTATAACATACTCTGTTTCGGATGGCTGCGTCCATACCACATATACATCATGTACTTTAGATATCAGTTTTATCTTTCTGCGCAGGTTTTTCGACGGCGGGCCTTCAGTTGAACATGTTCTCGTAAAGCATTTCACCCCTCTCTCTCTCTCGGGCCTCATGATTTAGGGGGCATCTGTTACACAGTAATTTGTCACCGTCCCTACCATTCCCCGTCCCGCAAAATGGAGGACCCATTATGTGACCTGTGAGCAATGTCAAGCCTTGAAAATACCTTCATTGCATCCCTTTCCATGAGGACAACATTTCTTCTGTTTATCATTTCCTGAGCAGACCCCTAAAAACACATGTTTTTGCATTGGCGCTGGTAGCCCGTTATGTACTCGCGCCAATGGGGGAAAATTAACACTGAGCCCGCGCCAAGTGGCGCTCTGTCCCAGTGTTGTACCCGCGCCACTCTGTTTATGGAAAGTTTTTTAAAAAAGAGGCGAAGTTTCGATTACAACAACTTCGTGGATGAGTCATCAGGAGTGGTTTCGCTTGAATAACCACGGCCTTCCTCCTTTGGCCTCTTGTTTCCACCTTATGGGGAACCTCCCAAAGGATAAGGCCTCCCTTCCACTATTTTAGGGATCCCAACCTCCTCCTCTCCTCTATAAATATAGCCTTCATCCATTGATGAAGGGGCTGAAAGGCTGATAGTCTTGAAGTGCTGAAGCTTTGCATCTCCCTATTCCCAAGTGCCTTTGTGCTGTAAAGAATCCCTTCTTTCCCTTAAGGCCCATTCAAGTGAGGAGACCATTGTTACGAGACTCTGGAGAGGCTTTCCCTTTCCTTGGCGAGCTTTGCGAGACGTGGACGACCGGGGACCCGTACGAAGGAGGCTGCGACGTCAGAACTTGGTTGTAACTTCTATTCGTTTATTACTTAATAGATGACTATGATTATGGTTCCACTCCATTTTCCATTATGTTAATGCGAGTAATATCTTTTCTGACCGATGTTTAGTTACGCATGCTGGTTTCTATGCTTGTATCTGTTCGTTTCTTCTGTGTGCAGGTGTTCATCCGCGGAGATCGTGGAAGGATTGTGATCTGCCAAGGCTGAAGGACGGGGACATCTCTTCTTTAGATCGTAGTGTTGGAATCCAGGTAGGCTTCTATCCCTAGCTCTTTCATTCGTAACTAGGAGCTTGCGTCATAGCATTGTTTGTTTGTTGCTAGACCCCTGCTGGGCTAGTAGGGATCGCCTCTGTCCGCAGAGGGGATTTACCTCCTCAACAAGTACGAAGCCAAAATGATATTGACAAAACATATATGGTATGGAAGTCAAGTCCAACCTTGCTATTTTTTTATTTCAATTTTACAAAAAATGGATGGTTGTGCAAGCATGCCATTAAAGTTAGCATGATAAAGGGAAAAACAAAAAGGTTGGAACAAGAAGAGCTAGAAATACAAATTGATGAAGCAACCATGTACCGAGTGATTTGTGTATTTCATATGGATATTTAGATCATTGGCAATAAACATTAGTCTTTGTGGTCTAATATAGTGCGTTGTTTTGTTACGAAATAGTTTGAAATGATGGATTTGGAATTGCATATGACATGAATGTTCTTGTTGTGGTATTCATTTCATAAGTTGGTTTATTTTACATATGTTATCACTTTTTAACTATTGACATAGGATTTTATTTCTCACTTTGTAAGTAGACGACATTGTTAATCATCTAATGGCATCTTCCACTAATGTTAATCCAAGTCATGGGCAACAAAGGGTCTCACAATATATCTGCAAATTTTTTGAGATGCTTATGTAGTGAATTAGTGAAGAATCACATCTCAATTCCTAGAAAAATGCACAGAAGACATTGCAAATGAGTTCAAAAAACCATTGATGTCAATTACATTAAAGTTGCACCATCCATCTATTTTGTCTTCCAACAAGTGTAGGATGGAATTGGGCATAACCTAGAGCATGGAATATATTTCTTGGAAAGGATGGTAAGTCATAAGCACTCTCATGCATCATCTAGTTCCCCACACTTTTCTCCCATTACATATGATTTTAAAATGATAAAAACATTTATAAAAGAATTTGATAAAGATTCTAGATGAGGTAATGAAATAAAACCAAACGAGTGAAAGTGATAAATACAAATCTACAAACTTGTCGTTTCTAAGATGTTTTCTATTGAAACGTGCTTGCTTTACAATTTTATAATTACACGAAAAATTTAATGCTTTTATGGCTGATAATGCAATATTTAAAAATTTTGTTCAATACAACTCCAAGTGGAAGAACTGAAGGAAGAAGTTGTGGCATTGAAAGGAAAATATTACCAGTCATAAATAATGAAAAGTTTTAGTGAATGAAAATTTTATTTATCTCAATGAATATAATAAAAAAAATGTTTATGTAATAAGTTTCAAATTTTAGAATTCAACCTTAAAATTATATCTAAATTCTGATATTATATATAACTAATTAGAGCTTAGGTATATAATTTCTTTTTTTTTAGCATGGATATTTCCACAATCAATAAATTGTTTTTGATGAGTGCTTCTGGAGAATTGTGTGTTAAGATCATTATTATGCCCAACGTTTCGGTGAACCCTTCACCCATCTTCAGGGACTAGAAGCTAACTAATTAGTTAGCTTCTAGTCCTTGAAAATGGGTGAAGGGTTCACCCAAATCGTTGGGCATACTAATGATCGTAACACAAATTTCTCTAGAAATCCTCATCAACAACAAATTATCTAGGTTGTTGTAATTTTTATGTTCTATTCAAAATATCCAAGTGGAAGTGTAGAAATTAGCTGAATAAATCACTTATTCAATGGAGATTAACCCGATTACACATCAATTTCAAATTGCATTCATAACACATAATCTCATCTACAATTAATTGTCACATGCGGAAATAATAGAAGCAATCTCACATCAAATCAATCACACATTAACTCAGTATGTATGGGGAAAGCCTATAGCTGAAAACCCCGCAGCTATTGTGTATATTATAATGGAGAAATCATGTAACAAAACAAGTACAATACTCCTCACAAGTACTCGGTACTTTCTCATAAAGTCACACACAATCTAGCTTAGTTTTGAACAGGTTACTGGTTCAAAACTCCCCGCCAATTGCCTTGCCTCTATTGCGCAATCATGGCATGTATATGAAGAGATCCAAGGTTCGAATCCCCTTGGCTTGACTGCGCAATTGTCATGGACAATTCCTCCAAGTGTAATGCAAATCCCATGCAAAACTGATCCTCCAACTGATAGCTTTACTCACCCTTTCATCTACCTCTTCCACCGGTCTCCACTGAACTGATCATGCACTGTAGTGAACTGAAGTGTTCTTGAGTTGACTAATGAGTTAATATTTAGTAAATTAAATATTATTTAATTTACTCCACTCATATCTAGTTGATTAGTTAGTTAACTAATCCAAACTAGTTCAACTAAAACAAACAGAACACAACTCCACTATCTGTCCCGTTAACTCCTCCAAAACTCCTGCCACTGAAGTCTAACTGAAGCCAACCATGCAAGATGCCATCAAACCCTAGGAACCACGTGATTCCTTGTGTCAGTTGCATGAGCCACCTCCATGACTCAAACCGAAGTGCGCCAAGAGAGTAAACTGCTGTTTATAGTCAAAATATTATTAAGGGTAAATAATATTTGACTTCCATATTTTTAGGAGATCAGTCTAAAAATAGCCTGGGTCCTAAAAAATAGGGTCTCATCTATTTTTTACCGACATGTCGCATCCATCAAGAATCTCCAAGTAGAATTCCCAAATTATGCTCCGTATGTCTAAAAATAGACATAGTCTAAAAATAGACTTTGCGCTAGAATTTGCCTGCGGGCCCACTTAGTGAAGGCGACTTCATTTCACTAAGCTCCATCATCTTGCTGCATTTTCAACACTCCCTCTCAGCAAGATATGGATTATCTGCAACCCCTATCCTGCCTCCGTGGAATTCGAACTTGCTCCTGGTGAGCGCCTTCGTCAGGATGTCGGCATCCTGATCCTCCGTGGGAACATATGAAAGCATCATGATTCTCCGCCGAACACAATATCTGATATGATGGTACCTGATGTCGATGTGTTTGGACCTATCATGAAATACTGGATTAGCCGAGAGCTTGATGCAAGCTCGGTGACCACAATCAATCACTGGGTTCTAAACTCCCGAACAACCATGAGATTGCTCCTCATCCAAATAGCCAGATCCAAGCCAAACTCTACTGCCATGTACTCACCGCTGAATGCACTGTGTTACATTGATCAGCTTTCGAGGCTGCCAGACCGCTGACGGCTCCATTACTGAAATCTCCCCAGTGCCTTCCATCATGGACTGCTCATCTGGCATCAAGTGTCCCAGAAATTCTACCTCCCATCCTCATGTTTAAGCCTTACAGGACTGTGATCCCAGGCTGATAAGGTTACATATATGCTTCATCACTTCCAAAGAGTTTAGGATGTGTCCCAGGTTTACAGAAATGTATAAATCACACAGGCATGGTGTTTTATTTAAATGCCAGACACATATGATCCTCAGAAATCGGCCGGGCGCGGTGGGCACGCTTTACTCCGGCTAAGTGGCATCTCTCCAACCACCAGGAAGAGGAGTGTCAACAGGCTTGCAGCCTTGCATGTTGAACCTCTCCAGAATCTCCCGGGCATACTTGCCCCGAGAAACAAACAGTCCTCCGCTGCGCTGCCAAATCTCCAATCCCAGGAAATAATGAAGGATGCCCAAGTCCTTCATCTCAAACTCTCGTGCAAGATCCTCCTTGCATGAAAGTATCAATCGCTCATCACCCGTCAAAATCAGATCATCTACATACAGTACAATGATCAACAGCTTCCCCTCCACCACAATCTGGTACAGGTTAGGATCTGCCTCACTCTTGGAGAATCCAAGCCCGGTGAAATAGCTGTCTATGCGAGTGTACCAAGCACGAGGTGCTTACTTCAGCCCGTACAGTGCTCTCTTGAGTCGGCACACATGCGACTCACTGCTGAAGATCTCGAAACCTTCAGGCTGCTCTATGTACACCTCCTCCTCAATGACTCCATTGAGGAACGCAGTCTTCACATCCATCCGATGAATGTGCCACCCCATCTGCGCTGAGAGAGCAAGGATCGTCCGTATGGAAGAGTACCTTGCGACAGGTGCAAAAGTCTCCTCATAGTCAATCCCCTCGATCTGTGAGAAGCCACGGGCGACAAATCTCGCCCTGTACTTCTCCACACTCCCGTCAGCCGCCTGCTTCACCTTGTAGATCCATCGCGAACCTACAACTGATTTCCCAACCGGTCTTGGGACAATCTCCCATGCACTGTTCCTGATGATCGAATCATATTCTTCGATCATGGCATCAACCCATGCGGTTTCCTCCACAGCTTCCTCAAAAGAGGATGGCTCCGTCACAACACATTGACTCATAAGAGCCATGTATCCAGTGTACCGATCCGGTGACTGTCTCTGTCTGCGCTGTGCTGTAGGTGGTCCTACAACCTTCTCTGCATCCCGAGCCAGTCGCTC